>ML294743.1:3271-20871 GCA_005239495.1 Nicotiana undulata | reverse complement strand
TTTTCTCGCACCTGCGACTCCGCAGGTGCGACCTTTCAACCGCACCTGCGAAACCCACTTAAGTTGCCCAGCTTCTGCACCCGCGATACTTTTCCAGCGCCTGCGACATCGCAGGTGCGGACATCCATCCGCCCTTGCGACCTCCTTCGCACCTGCGGCCTTTTTATCGCGACAGCGGGCTCGCAGGGGCGACATATTGACCGCTCCAGCGGTCCTTAACTTAACACCCAGAGCCCGCCTGCGACCCCATCTCCCGCACCTGCGACCTCGCAGGTGCGGTCTTCCTTCCGCCCCAGCGACCAAACCTCGCACATGTGCCATGTTTTCCGCGCCTGCGATATCCGCACCTGCGGCCCAAGCATTGCAGGTGCGATCGTACCAGCAACAGCAGCTTCAGCTGCATTTCAAGTTCCAACTTCTCCGTTTAACGCCCGAAATCAAACCCGAGCCCCTCGGGATCCAAACCAAACATACCAACATATCAAACATGGTTGTTCAAACTTTGTCGAGCCGTAAAAACGCCAAAAACAACATCAAAACCATAAGTTCTCATCCAATTCAAGCCTATGATTTCCAAAAACTTCCGAAACACGCATTTGATCAAACACCCAACCAAACCATCTCCGAATGACCTGAAATTTTGCGGGCAACTCCAAAATGACCTAACGAAGCTACAGCAACTCTCGGAATCCCATTCCGACCCTCGGATCAAAATCTCGCCTATCAACCGGAATTCGCCAAAATACTAACTTCGCCAATTCAATCCTTATTCTACACCGGGCATCCTAAAAATATTCTGAACACACTCCTAAGTCCCAATTCACCTAACGAAGCTATCCGAACCATAAAATCCGCATTTCAAGGTCGTTTACCAATAAGTCAACTCTCAGTTGACTTTCCCATTTTAAGGCTATTTTTAAAGACTAAGTGACTGAATTCTCATTTAACCATTCCGATTTCGAGCTTATCAACTCTAACATATCAATAATAGAATAATCGGTCTATGATAAGTCAATAACAGCAATTATAATGCAGGTTTTACGTAACGACAGACCGGGTCGTTACAGTATATCTGGAAAAATTATCAATAAAAGTCACATAATATCGTTTACCACCTCTAGTCATAGTCTGCTTTATATCACCTAAAGCAGTGTGAATCAAGGATAATGTGTGATGACCCGATAGGTTATTTATACTTTTTCCATTCGTTTCTATGATACGAGATCTTGAATAGCTCTGATTAGCCTTCCTCAATTTGCATGCACAGTTTGTGTCCTTTTTCCGGAAGGGTTGTATGAGAAAATTGATGAAAATGTGATATTTTGCCTTAAAACTCATTTGAGTTGATTACAGTCAACTTTTTGTGTAAACGGACCCGGATCAATATTTTGACGATCCCGGTAAGTCCATATCGTGATTTGGGACTTGGGAATATGTCCGGAATCGAATTCGAAAGTCCCTAACTTGAATTAACACAATTTATTGAAAACTAGCAATTTAAAGGTTTGAAGGATTCATAAGCTTAACCGCAAGTTGACTTTATTGTTATGGAGGTCGAATTTCGATTTTGGAACTTGGTATAAGTTCATTAAAGTATTTACGACCTGTCTGCAAAATTTGGTTCAAAAAGGAGTTGATTTGACGTGATTCGAACGTCTCGATTGAGAAATTGCATGTTCTTAAGTTTCATTAAAAATTTCATCTGTTTTGGCTTTTGATTCGTACTTCTAGGTGTTATTTTGATCATGCAAGAGAGTTTGTATGATGTTGTTACACTTTTGTGCATGTTTGGTTTCGAGCCTGAGGGGCTCAGGTGAGTTTCGGATAGGCTACAGACCATTTTGAAATTGGAATTTCTGGTTTTTGGTCCGAATCTCGGATTTTGACCAAGCGAACCCAAGGTTGACTTTGTTGACTTTTTCCGAAAAGTGTAAAAATCTTAACTTTGTGTCTTGTAACTGATTTTCCGACATTATTTGATATTATTGAGTCGATTTTGGTTAGATTCGATTGGTTTGGAGGCGAATTTTAGAGAAAGGCCCCGGTAGAGCTTTGATTTGCTTGTGGAGCGAGGTAAGTGTTGGGTCTAACCTTGATTTACGGGAATTAGGAACCATTGAGCTATGTGCTATGTGAATTATATGTTTAGCGGCATATATGTGAGGTGATGAGTATATATATTCCATTAAAATACTTGTTTCCATGCTTTCCCGCATTTCTGTCACGACCCCAAATCCACTAGTCGTGATGGCACCTAGCCCAACCAGCTAGGTAAGCCAACAAGTAACTATCAAATTCCAATGATATTAACAAGACAATTAGACAATAGTAATTTATTGAATTTTATATATTTCCCAAGGACTGGTAGTACAAATCATGAGCTTCTAAGAATAGAAGTTTACAAAGCTGAAATGAAATAAATACATCGTCTGTTTGAAAAGTACATAAACAGAGTTTTATAGATCTAAAGATACCACTAACAAGGGGCAGCTACAACCAAGACACAAGTACATCTTCAATCTGGCTCTCATCGAACACAGCAACATCAACAACCAACATGTGCACGCAAGGTGCAGAAGTGTAGTATGAGTACAACCGATCCCATGTACTTAGTAAGTAACAAACCTAACCTTAGGTCGAAAGCAATGACGAGCTAATACAAGGTCGAGTTCAATGCCAAGATCTTACAACAGTTCATAACAACATAATACAAGTATATAAGAGGTATCTTAGAAGTAAAATGCTCATCTCGTTCACATTTTCAGAAAATAATCATGCTTTTCATGTATATCAGTGAAAACCAAAATCTTTTACCGAAAATGCCAAAAATACGAGTAAGTTTGAAAACTGTAATTTTTCTAATTATCATTTCCACAATAAATAAGATGTTTCATTTTCTTTCCAGATAACCACTGTCAAATACCTCTCTATGCTCACATATCAATGTGTGTAAAAGGTCATGAATGATGTGAAACCGTATAACATGAGGAAAAATGCATCTCTATGCATGCATGTCATGTGTGCATGCAAATGCCATGTATCTCAGAGATGAATCATTTACTCACACTCTCATAGTACTCAATCTCATTGTCCCGCATTCTCTCTCACTATGCTCAATGCTCAGCACACTCAATCACTCAGCGTTGTACAATCCCTTGTAAACGAAAGAGCTCATGCCATAAATTGCTAATGAAGACCGGGTCCCCAGTCGCTGACAATTGAGCGTGGCATTCCATGCAATGAATATATTAGTCAAAACCTGTTGCGGCGTGCAGCCCGATCCTCATATATATAGTCGACTGCGCTCACTAGGGGTGTGCAGACTCCGGAGGGGCTCCTACAGCCCAAACGCTATACTTCACACGGACAACTCACGTGCCATAGTATCATATCAAGATTCGCACGAACAACTCACGTGCTATAGTATCATATTAGAATCCGCACGGATAACTCACGTGCTACAATATAAATATCATGATCCGCACGGGCAACTCACGTTATATGGTATCAATTCCTCACAAACAGGCTCTCGGCCTCACTCAGTCATCAAGCTCTCTAGTCTCACTCATGGCTCACAATGTCATGAAACTAGACCAACAACAATGATATGATGTATTAATATATATAATAACCGAGGATGAGATATAGTATGAATGCATGGATATGACTGAGTATGAAATATCAATGATATCAGTGAGATGAAAGTAAGAAACGACCACTATGGGTCGAAATAGTATCGACATGATGCCTAAACATGATATCTAGCATGATTGGCAGCTTAACTACTTTATCATATGGTAAAAATATGGATATACACAAGGTACGACCACTATACAGTGCTGGAAGAAACAAAGTCCCAATTCACATGGTGCACGCCCACACGCCCGTCACCTAGTATGTGCGTCACCTCAATACCACTCACATAACACGTAATACGGGGTTTCATACCCTCAACACTAATTTTAGAAGAGTTACTTACCTCAAACAAGCCAATACCAATGGAGAGCAAGCCAAACGATGCTCCAAAGATGCTATCATGCGCGTAGCGACCTCCGAACGACTCAAAACTAGCCAAAAGCAACTCAAATACATCAAATACAACCCAAGGAAACAATTCCAAATGATAAAAATTGAATCCTCAATCAGAGCCCAAAACGACCCAAAAATCAGACTCTGGCCCGTGCCTCAGAACCCAAACAAGCTCACCAAATCCGATAACCCATTAAATTACCAGTCCAACCATACTAGTTTCACTCAAATCCGACTCCAAATCGGTGTTCAAAACTCAAAACTTCATATTATGAAACTTTAGGCCAAAACCCCCAATTTCTCTTTAAAATTAATCAACCAAAAATGAAGATAGATTCATGAAATAAGATCAAAACCAAGTGTAGAATACTTACCCCAATCCTTGTGATGAAGATTGCTCCAAGTATCGCCTCAATCCGAGTCCCACATCTCAAAATATGAAGAAAAAACCAAAACCCTTGATTTTTATATAGCTTCTGCCCACCAATTTTCGCTTTGCGAACAAAGGGCCGCTTCTGCGGCGTCGCTTTTGCGACAGGATTCCCGCCCTTGCGGAATACAGGTATGCTCGTCCGCACCTACGCAAGCGCAGGTGCGAGACAAAACAAGCTTCTGCGCACAAACGCGCTTCTGCAATCACAGTTTCCGCTCCTGCGCACACTCAGGTGCGCCTCTTCCTCCGCATCTGCGATGATCCCCAACCAAGCCTTCCTTTGCTTCTGTGACCAGTTGTCCGCATCTGCGGACTCGTATCTGCGTCCATTCTTCCACAGATGTGGAAACACCAGAACTAGCAGCCTTCAGCAATGCAACATGAAACAAAAATGATCTGAACCTCGTCCGAAACCCACTCGAGCCACTCGGGACCCCGTCCAAGTATACCGACAAGTCCATAACACAACACGAACCTACTCGAGGCCTCAAAACACACATAACAAGATCGAAACGATGAATCGCGCCTCAAATCGAACTTAATGAACTTTCAACTTTCAATTTCCAAAACTCGCGCCGAAATATATCATATCATTCCGGAATGAACCAAATTTTGCACACAAGTACCAAATTACATGACGAAGCTATTCCAATTCTAGAAATCACAATCCAAATCCGATATCCTCAAAGTCAACTTTCGGTCAAACTTACGAATTTTCCAAACCTTCAAATTTCCAATTTTTGCCAACTTGTGCCGAAACATTCTAGAAACATCCAAATGCAAATCCGGGCATACGCCCGAGTCCAAAATCACCATACAAAACTAGCGGAATCATAAAAACTATGTTATGGGATCAAATTTGCAAAAAGTCAAACTTGGTCAACTCTTTCAACTTAAAGCTTCAATAATGACATTCATTCTTCCAAACCGATTCTGAATAACCTGAAAACCAAAACCGACAATTCACATAAGTCATAATACACTGAGCGAAGTGCAAATTCTCAAACAACTTGTCGGGTCGTTACATCCTCCCCCACTTAAACATACGTTCGTCCTCGAACATGCCAATGGTTTTCCCAAAACCCATCAAACCGCCGTATAACCTTACCCTGTACACGGGGGTAATCCCATGTCACCTTATTCTATATAGGTCTGATAACACATCATAACCGAAATTTCTCAATTCAGCCTAGCCCATAAGCCTTAGAATTCATTTTTTCAACATCCGAAATTTCTTATAAGATCTGAATCTTGCAACCTACACGCTGAACAAGCTGTACCAAACCGCAACCATAACCCAAGCTACAATCACAAGATATACCACATGACTCAAATACCCATAACAAAATCTCCGATCACAATAACTGCTCAGAACAACTCAATCCCGGTAATAAACCTCATACATAATAAAACCTCATTCTAAAACCTTCGTACACTGCCGATAATGAATGAACACGTATAAACTCATAACCATTCATCAAATCAACAAGTTGTGGAGCTCTCTCTCCTTCAACGAGAACTATAGCCAATTCCTAAGCCAACTTCTGGTATTATCCTTCCAAATATACCACAAATAAATCCGACGGCACCCATCCTAGATCCAATGACTCCATCGTATCGAATATCAACTACTCTACTGACTTGCAACACCCATACTACTCAGTGCCACAAACAGTGCAATCCATGCACCAACAAACAACAATCCAAATGTATTCAGTCACTAATACGACTCAATCAAAAGAGCCGTGTCACAAGCTAATGGGTACCACCAAAACGCAATGCTAAGATCCCATCACGCACCGTAGAACCATCACCCGACTCTAACACAAAGGTTCATACCTCACTGTAACTCCGATGCAATGCGCGACTCCATCCAAATGCTGGTCCATATCATATACCTCGAGTCACCTTGCTCAAAACCAATAACCGCACGAAATTCGACATCAAGTACCCAAAGTGCATTATCATAACCACAGAGAATCCGATGACACAATGCCACACAAAACCCGAAAAAAACATAATTGATACGCCTCAATCATGGAATACCCAATTACTCATCTCTCTCAAATTCCGCTATAAGACCACAATAGAACTGCACCATGTATGCCTAAAATCAATGAATCACAACTCCTCATAGCACAAAAGAGTAACTCACAGATAATTTCAGAACACGAATAAGCTCAGCAATTTTTTTTTTTTACCTCGCTGGTGAATCAAGAAATATCGACTCCCTCGAAACACAATTCACCCAAAGAAACAAAAACACAGGGAGAATTTGAGAAGACAAAGAAGAGAATTAATTTAGTGTTCTGCAGAATTAGAGTGCTATTATTAAAAAGATAATCTTCTTTTTATATATTGCACTTTGCTGTATCATCTACTGCTTTCTGATTCCCCATGCGACGCCGACTTTCAATTTTGGACTAGTTCTTTGTTGCAGAAAGAAATTTTGGTGCGTTCGTTCCCTTCTTTACGGTTTTAAATATTATTTGTTATTTTGTGCTAATTTTCATCTTTTTCACAATATTGAACTCCTTTCAATCTTCTACATTCTTCGCTTGAATTGGAAAGAAGAGAACCCAAAACCTGGCCTTCATTTTTTGATTTTCAATATTTTTTCGGGTATTTCTAATTTCTTTTGGGTTTTGATTGAATTTGTGTTTAAGCCTTCTGTTATCTCAAAGTTGTTCTTTCTAATGAATCTTTGACATTAGTAGTTCACTTTATCAATTAACAGCAACAATTAAATCGTACGTATTCCAATTTGATACATTTTTTCTTGGTTCCGCAACAAGAAACTCATATGCTAAACTTAATATTCCCATTGTACATATCTTTTCTCTTTTGACGCTACTGTTTACATCCTAAACTGACAAACTTTCAATTTTAAAGTCGCGTTAACAAGTTTGATTGGTTCTATCCGCGGGAATTGGTACCTCCCGCCTTCTATTTCTTTGTCTCTTGTGTTAATTACTTTGTTAGTATTACGTACTTTCTAGACAGTCTAGTGGGCTTGTAGTTACTATTTGTCCCTTTGTTGTTCTGTGTGGTGTTTTTTTCTCCTTTTCATTTTTTAGACCTTTGTAGCTATAAAGTCTGTGGTTTGTAATGGCAGAGTGAGGTCATGTCTTCGGGGAGGTCAGGTGGTGGGGAGGGGGGTAGGTCAAGGGTCAGGGGGTTGGACGAGGCTCAAATGGGGTAAAAGGAACAAGGTAGCCTGTAAGTTGAGAATTGGATCGTGGAATATAGGGACGTTGACGGGTAAGTCTATAGAGCTGGTGAAGATTTTACAGAAGAGGAAGGTCAATATAGCATGTGTGCAGGAGACTAGGTGGGTAGGATCGAAGGCGAGGAATGTGGACGGGTATAAATTGTGGTTCTACAGAGTCGTGAAGGGAAAGAACGGAGTGGGCATTTTGGTAGATAGAGAGCTTAGAGAGTCGGTGGTAGAGGTTAGACGAGTGAATGACAGAATAATGGAAATTAAGGTAGTAGTTGGAGGGAGTACTCTGAATGTCATTAGCGCTTATGCGCCGCAAACAAGCTTGGATGAGGAGGTTAAGAGGTGCTTCTGGGAGGTGCTGGATGAGGTAGTGTGAGGTATTCTGCCTACAGAGAAGCTATTCATAGGAGGGGATTTCAATGGTCATATTGGGTCGTCTATTGGTGGCTATGGTGCGTTGCACGGTGGCTTCGGCTTTGGTGATAGGAACGGGGGTGGTACATTACTGTTGGATTTCGCTAGATCTTTTGAGTTGGTGATCATGAACTCTATGTTTCCGAAGAAAGAGGAGAATTTGGTTACTTTCCAGAGTATGGTGGCTAAGACTCAGATTGACTATCCCCTCTTCAGGAGGTGTGATAGGGGGTTGTGCGAGGATTGCAAGGTAATCCCGAGTGAGAACCTCGCAACTCAACATAGGCTCCTAGTGATGGACGTCGATATCTTGATGAAGAGGAAGAAGAGGTTTGTACGGGGTCAGTCGAGGATCAGGTGGGGATCATTGTCTAAGGATAATGCGGAAGAGTTGGAGGGGCGGCTGATGAATATGAGTGCCTGGAAGAGTGGTTGGGACGCTAGCGCTATGTGGACGGTGACGGCGACTATATAAGGGAGGCAACAAGTAAGGTGTTGGGAGTTTCGAAAGGTTACTCTGGCGGGCACCAAGGGGAATGATGGTGGGATGATGTGGTCCAAGGTAAAGTGGAAGCCAAGAAAGCGGCTTATATTAAGTTAGTAGAGAGTACCGACGAGGATCATAGGAGAGCGAACAGAGAAAGATATAAGGAGGCTAGGAAGGAGGAGAAATTAGCGGTCACAGAGGCTAAGACTGCTGCTTTTGGTCGGCTGTATGAGGAACTTGGGGGCAAAGGTGGGGAAAAGAAGTTATTTCGGTTGGCCAAAGTAAGAGAGAAGAAGGCTCGCGACCTGGATCAAGTGAGGTGCATCAAAGACGAGGAAAGTCGAGTTGATGGGAGAGGCCCATATTAGGAAAAGATGACAGTCCTACTTTCATAAACTTCTGAATGAAGAGGGGGATGGAAACATCGTGTTAGGGAAATTGAGGCACTCTGAGAGTCACCGAGACTTTAGGTATTGTAGGCGCATTAAGGTTGAGGAGGTCTTGGGTGCGATGGGTAAGATGGGTCGGGGTAAAGCGACCGGACCAGACAAGATTACAGTAGAGTTTTGGAGATATGCGGGTAAAACAGGCTTAGAGTGGCTGACTGGGTTGTTTAATGTTATCTTTAGGACAAAGAGGATTCCTAAGAGTGGCGGTGGAGTACAATGGTTTAGGTGTACAAGAACAAAGGGGATATCCATAATTGTAACAACTATAGGGGTATCAAGTTACTAAGTCATACCATGAAAGTGTGGGAGAGGGTGGTGGAAGGAAGGATAAGGAGGGCGGTGTCTATATCGGAAAACCAGCTCGGGTTTATGTCGGGTCGTTCTACTACAAAAGCTATCCACCTTATCAGGAGGTTGGTGGAACAATACTGGGATAGGAAGAGTGATTTGCATATGGTGTTTATTCACCTAGAGAAGGCGTATGAAAAGG
This sequence comes from Nicotiana undulata, assembly GCA_005239495.1. NCBI lineage: Eukaryota > Viridiplantae > Streptophyta > Magnoliopsida > Solanales > Solanaceae > Nicotiana > Nicotiana undulata. The sequence goes on along the minus strand of ML294743.1, from coordinate 11,346 downwards.
TTCCTAGGAACGTCCTTTGGAGGCGTATGGAGGTCAAAGGTGTGTCGGTGGATTACATTAGAGCGATAAAGGATATGTATGATGGAGCTATGACTCGGGTTAGTACTGTGGGAGGTGACTCAGAGCCTTTTCCGATTGTTATGGGGTTACACCAAGGATCTGCGCTCGGCCCGTTCTTATTTGCTTTGGCGATGGACGCACTGACACACCATATTCAAGGCGAGGTGCCATGGTGTATGTTGTTTGCTGATGATGTAGTTCTGATTGATGAGACACGAGGCGGCGTGAATGGGAGACTGGAGGTATGGAGGCAGGCCCTGGAGTCTAAAGGTTTCAAGTTAAGTAGGACTAAGATGGAATATGTGAAATGTAAGTTCAACGATGTGACGGGAGAAGCGGATGTGGAAGTCAGGCTTGACTCACAGGTCATCCTCAAGAGAGAAAGTTTTAAGTATCTAGGGTCAATTATCCAGGGAGATGGGGAGATCGGCGGAGATGTTACGCACCGTATTGGGGTGGGGTGGATGAAATGGAGGTTAGCGTCTGGAGTCCTGTGTGACAAGAATGTGACACCCAAACTCAAAGGTAAGTTCTATAGAGCGGGGGTTAGACCAGCCATGTTGTATGGAGCCGAGTGTTGTCCAGTCAAGAATTCACATATCCAGAAGATGAAAGTAGCAGAAATGAGGATGTTGAGATGGATGTGTGGGCACACTAGGCTGGATAAGATTAGGAATGAAGATATTCGAGAGAGGATGGGCGTGGCTCTCGTGGACGACAAGATGCAGAAAGCACGACTTAGATGGTTCGGACACGTGCAGAGGAGAAGCCTAGATGAACTGGTTAGGAGGTGTAAGCGGTTGACTTTTGCAGGTACGAGAAGAGGAAGAGGGCGGCCTACGAAGTATTGGGGCGAGGTGATAAGGCAGGACATGGCGCGACTTCAGATTTCCGAGGACATGGCTCTTGATAGGAACATGTGGAGGTCGAGCATTAGGGGTGTAGGCTAGGGGGTAGTCGAGAGTTCTTCCCTCTTTATTCCGGGTAGTCTGATAGAGTTTTGTTTAGGTTTGTTAGCGGTCTTTGTTGTGTTCACATTGTTGTTTTGCATAGTTTTGTGTTATTGTCGTTTCACTTATTCGTTGTTGTTATTTTCTTTTTGGCACATTTTGCTGGTACATGCATTTTCTTTTGTTTCTCTTATGATATTATTGTCTCTCTTGTCGAGCCGAGAGTCTCCGGGAAACAGCCTCTTTACCCTTTTCGAGGTAGGGGTAAGTTCTGCGTACACTCTACTCTCCCAGACCCCACTAGTGGGGTTTTACTGGGTATGTTGTTGTTGTTTTGTTGAATAAGCTCAGCAACAACCGAATGACACATCCCCCAACAATAGCATTATGGAGCCAACCTATCCAACTCGGTGTAGAATACACATTCTAATTTGGCCTACCAGTGGACACCCAAATCAACTCCAGGCACCCACAAATAGATGAATAAACTTCTGAAAGCCCACAATGACCGAATCATAACACATACTATCATCTGGCTAGCTTCGGCCATGACTTCACAGTCCACAACCATGAAAAATTTCGCTCCAGAGACTCCCAGTCTCCAAATACTCCACCGCCAGAATGTCTAACACATCTCTCATACACGATCATCCCACAAGGAATACTTCTAAAATTATTCCGTGCCACATAGAAAAATTCGAATATCGGCAGTCGATCAACTAGGAGAGTGCCGCAGTACTAGTGATGTATCCATACATCAAAACAAATTGCCCCTTATGAAATGTGTACTCTCATCAAGACATACCAAATAGTAATATCATTACCTAGTCATCTGAAACCGTCCATGTTGCCTATGATTTATGACCTTCCCTCCAAAACTAAACTGTGACCTAGCACATGCAAATCTCAATCCCACACAACACGCCGCATCTACCATGCCATCATATGAAAAATATGAGTACTTCATAGCCCACTCCGAGTCACAAGCAACTACATACCCCATTATCCAAGGACCTTCCCTTTGATTTCATGTGGGAGAAATTCACTATACACCACATGCTCCTCACGCTAGTAGGAAATATACCCCTCGAATCGTGGTAAGCACCATTGAGAACTCTTTGAAACCCTATTTACACATAACCAAGCTATCAGAACTGAATCTCTCTAACTAAACCCAACCACACAGGTCGTCAAAACCCAAGAGCATTGATACGAAACACATATAGAGACTAGTCACATCATAAGTACTCAAGGAACCGATCATACCTGTTAGTGTGCTGATCCAACCTATTACCAAGTTGTTCTATTCTCCAAGTCCTTTCCAGCTTGCATATGAGTTGCGTCAGTTGAAGGTTCATGAGAAGAATTACCTTGTGTATGACTTAGAGTTGACAATCAATGTTCATGCGTTAAAGATTTGGAGGCACTATCTTTACGGCATGTCGTGTGAGGAATTCACGGATCATTGGAGTCTACAATATTTGTTCAAGCAAAAGGATCTCAACTTGAGGCAGAGAAGGTGGTTGGAGCTGTTGAAAGACTATGATATCACCATTTTGTATCATCTGGGGAAGGCCAATGTGATGGCCGATGTCGTGAGTAGAAAGGCTGTGAGTATGGGTACCCCTACGTACATTCCATTTGGTGAGAGGCCACTTGCTGCAGATGTTCAGGCTTTGGCCAATCAATTCGTGAGGTTAGATGTTTTAGAGCACAGTCGCGTGCTAGCTTGCACACTCGCTCGGTCTTCCTTGTATGAGCGCATCAGAGGGCATCGGTATAACGATCCCCATTTTCTTGTCCTTAAGGACATGGTGGTGCCAAGCATGTTATTGTTGGAGATGATGGGGTTTTGAGGACGTAGGGTCGTATATGTATGCCCAATGTTCAGGGGCTTCGTGATTTGATTCTTGAGGAGGCTTACAATTTCTGATATTCTATTCATCTGCGTGCCACCAAGATGTATCAGGACTTGAAAAAGCATTATTTGTGGAGGAGTATGAAGAAGGATATAGTTTCATATGTAGCTTTGTGACTAAATTGTCAGCAAATAAAGTACGAGCATTAGAGACGTGGTGGTTTTCTTCAAAAGTTAGAGATTCCCGACCGGAAGTGGGAGTGTATCACTATGCATTTTGTTGTTGGACTCACACGAAATCAGAAGAAGTTTGACGCTGTATGGGTCATTATGGATAGGTTCACCAAGTCGGCACATTTCATTCCAGTGGCAGTTACATATTCATCAGAGCGGTTAGCTGAGATCTACATCCGCGAGATCATCTGTCTTCAGGGCGTGCCCATGTGTATCATTTCTAATCGAGGTACGCAGTTCACCTTGCACTTCTAGAGGGACGTACAATGTGAGTTAGACACGTGGTGGATATTTTAGGATATGCTTCACGCTGGCGTTATGGAGTACAGGGGTTCTTGGTATTAGTTGTTGCCGCTTGCGAAGTTTTCCTACAACAACAGCTACCAGTCGAGCATTCAGATGGATCTCTATGAGGCGTTATACTGGAGGCAGTGTCATTTGCCAGTTGAATGGTTCGAGCCGGGGGAGGCTCGATTGTTGGAAATATATTTGGTACATGATGCCTTGGATAAGGTCAAGATTATTCAGGATTGACTTCGCACCGCTTAGTCTAGGAAGAAGAGTTATGATGACTGTAGAGTTTGTGATGTTGTATTCATGGTTGGAGTGAGGGTATTGCTCTGAGTTTCACCCATTAAGGGAGTGATGAGGTTTGGAAAGAAGGGAAAGTTGAGCCCTAGGTACATCAGACCCTTTGAGATTCTTGAGAGAGAGGGTGAGGTGGACTACAAGCTCGCATTGGCACCTAGTTTATCATCAATCCATCTAGTGTTCCATGTGTCCATGCTCCAGAAGTATCACGGTGATCCGTCCATGTGTTAGATTTCAGCTCAGTCCAATTGGACAAGGATTTGACTTATGAGAAGGAGCCGGTGGCTATTCTAGCCCAACAGGTTTGGCAGTTGAGGTCTAGGAGTTATCCTTCAGTTCGAGTGCAGTGGAGAGGTCATTCGATCGAGGAAGCCAAGTGGGAGTCCGAGTCGGACATGCGGAGTGGATATCCACACATTTTCACCAGTCAAGGCACCTTTCTATGTCCACTCGAGGTTGTTTTATAGGTGGAGAATATGATGACTCGATAGGTCATTTATAGTTTTACCCTTCATTTCTGTGATCTAGGACCTTGAATAACTCTGTTTAGCCTTCCTCGATTTACGTACGCAATCCGTGTCTTTTTTTCAGAAGGTTTTTATGAGAAATTGATGAAAGTGTGAAATTGTGCCTTAAAACTCATTTGAGTTGACTACAATCAATATTTTGTGTAAACGGACTGTGTTTTGACTGTCCCGGTAGGTCCATATCATGAGTTAAGACTTGGGCTTATGTCCGAAATCGAATTCGGAAGTCCCTAACTTGAATTAACGCAGTTTGATAAAAACTAACAATTTAAAGTTTTAAAGGATTCATAAGTTTGACCGTAAGTTGACTTTGTTGTTAGTGGGTTTAGAGTTTGGTTCCGAAACTTGGTATAAGTTCACTACAATATATTTTGACTTGTCTACAAAATTTGGCGCAAAACAGAGTTGATTTGACATGATTCGGACGCCCGGTTGAGAAATTGCATGTTCTTAAGTTTCATTGAAAATTTCATTCGTTTTGGTGTCTGATTCGTAGTTCTAGGTGTTATTTTGGTGTTTTGATCATGCGATAAAGTTTGTATGATATTTTTACACTTATGTTCATGTTTGGTATGGAGCCCGAGGGGCTTGGGTGAGTTTCGGAGAGGCCACAAACCATTGTGCACTTACAATTTCTAGTTTTCGGAAGTCTGCTTTCACCTGAAGCTTTGTGCTTCGTGATCACGAAACCAACCTTGCGATCGCTAAAGGGAAACTGGGGTTGGGGTGGTTTTCTTCATCGCGAACGCGGAGCATTGGGGGATTTACCCTTCGCAAACGTGACCAGCTTCTCGCGAACGCGTAGGGTTATAGACCTGGAAGGGGCTCCTGGGCTAGTAATCTACGCGAACGAGACCATTGGGTCGTGAACGCAATGTCCAGGGGAAGTTCCATCGCAAACGCGAAGGACATCTCACGAACGCGAAGTCCATTTGGACCGCTGTGCATCGCGAACGCGGCATGCCCTTTCCGAATGCAAAGAAGGCCTGACGCTCAGACATTAAAATATTCCAAATACGGGATTTCACCCATTTTTCACCATCTTTTCATTAGAGCTCGGCCTAGAGGCGATTTTGAAAAGAAATATTATCACCCTTTTACAAGTTAGTGTACTTTATTTCGTTTTCTTCTATTTCCATCAACAACCATTAATTTCTAACCTTAATCTATATTCTTTCACGGTAGAAAATTAAGGATTTGGGAAGAATTGGGGAGGGGGGGAGGGTTTAGGTGTTGTAGGATTTCCAAACTAATTATATAGTCGGGCTCGAGGGTGAATGGGTAATTGGGTTTTAGTCCGAATCTTGGATTCTGACCAAGCGAGCCCGGGGTTGACTTTTGTTGACTTTTTGGGAAAAGTGTAAAGATCTTAACTTTATGTCTTGTAATTGATTTCCCGACATTATTTGATGTTATTTAGTCGATTTTGGTTAGATTTGATTGATTTGGAGGTGGATTTTAGAGGAAAGGCTCCGATAAAGCTTTGATTTGCTTGCAGAGCGAGGTAAGTATTGGGTCTAACCTTGTTTTCACGGAATTAGGAACCCTTGAGCTATGTGTTATGTGAATTACATGTGTAGCTGCGTATATGCGAGGTGAAGAGTGTATATACGCCGTCAAAATACTAGTTTCCATGCTTTCCCACATTTCATTAATTGTCACACCTCATTTTTTCCGAAAGGGGATAGGAGAGTTTTTCCAATTAAAGTGACTTTATTCGAAATGGGATTATTTGTTCGATTTCAGAGTCGCCACTTGGGATAATTTATGGTGTCCCAAGTCACCGATTTATTTTAAATCCCAAATCGAGAAAATTTGACTCTGTTTAAAATCCGCAAAAACCAGAAGACCGGGTAAGGAATTCTGTTAACCCGGGAGAAGGTGTTAGGCACTCCCGGATTACGTTGTTTTTACATGGTCGCTTTAATCATACCTGGCTGGATTAAATAGTTTTAATTACGTATTTTAGAACCTATATATATTTTACCTTTTACCGTTTTTAATTACTCAATTATTCGTGATTAAGGAATTATCTTGAAACGAGTCACGCGTACGTATACTCGTTTGGTTTGGCGTGTCAAGAATGATGTCATGCATACGTGTACACAATTCACAACACTTAATTATTTAATAAATCTTGGCCAAAGTCGCGTGAACACGTACTTTGATTTATTTTAGAAATCGTAATTATGTCACGCGGACGTGTACATAATTATGATAATAGATTAAGTCGCGCCTATAACATTTTTTAAGAATATTCATTTTTTAATCGTACTCGTGTCACGCGAATGTGTACACAATTAATAATATTTATTTTTATTAGTTATGGTCGGGTCATATGAAGTGCACACCCGAATGAGATTTATGTATCGTGACCATGTCATGGGAACTGTACCCATGGCCACGATGATTTATTAATCGTACCTAAAGCAAGATACAATGCTCTTCCTCGTACACATCAATCAACATAAATAACAACCAAGTAAAGTCATCTGTAAAGCAAATAGGAAATGAAGTTATTATTGAGTTAACCCAACTTTTTTTTTCACTTTTGGACATCCTCATTTAAAAAAAATACATTTTATGTAACATGTTGCACTTCTGTAGAAGAACCGATCCTTGTAAAATCTCACATATGACTGGATTTCACTTTCCTTATTCAAGTTATTAACAGTGAATATTAGGATGGCCACGAACCTTACAAAAGCCAGTAATCTAAGAGGCAACTCTATAAACAACACTTCAAAATTAGTGATTAGAACTAATTTCCTTTATGCATATATTTACAGATTTAAGCATGAGAAATTAGAACTAATTTCCTTTATACATATATTTATATACAAATTTAACCATGAGCAAAATAGATAAGGGATGCATGTTCCATCACCAAGCAAGAAATAGAAGTCAAAATGAAATCAACTTCATAATAAATAAACATGGCGTTCCAATAACAAACTAATAGAGTTGGAGTAAGGTTACCAAATCATGGTTGTATATAGAGAAAAGATCAAAAGTACCTTTATTATTGCCGAATCTGAATTTTAAAGCTTTGCAATTCAACAGACGGACCGAACACCACTGACCACGACCGGAAAGCGATGACGGCAACCTCGACAAAAGTTAAAACCTCGTCTGCTTTAATCCCAAAGATCACTTTATGATTGTTAGATTTTCAATTGTTGCAACTAACTGCTAATAGAACTATCATGAAATGTTTAGCACTATATAAATTTGAATCCTTGGATATGTTCAAAAAAAGAAAATCTCTTCAGCTTTAACTTATATGTATTGATTGTATGTGAGTGTGTCTGGAGTTAGGCCNATCACTTTATGATTGTTAGATTTTCAATTGTTGCAACTAACTACTAATAGCACTATCATGAAATGTTTAGCACTATATAAATTTGAATCCTTAGATACGTTCAAAAAAGAAAATCTCTTCAGCTTTAACTTATATGTATTGATTGTATGTGCGTGTGTCTGGAGTTAGGGCTTATACTTGGAAGGTCTTTGTATTATTTATAGATGTGTGGGTTAATATTGAGAGGAGTGGGGGAAGTGGAGAAGGGATATGAAGGAGTGGGGGTGAGGCATGAGTGAAGTGGGGAAGTGGAAAAGAGATGTGAAGGAGTGGGGGTGAGGCATGAGTGAAGTGGGGAAGTTGTGTGTTATTATTATTATTATTATTATTTTATTTTTAATATTATATATATATATATAAAACTTACTTTTAGATTTAAAGAAAACTATATAAATAAGAAAACTCAATATTTACACTATAGTTTAAATTATACTAAGAAAAATACTATTATAACTTACATTTAAATTAAAAGAAACTAAGTTTATATATATATA
>ML294740.1:45561-65621 GCA_005239495.1 Nicotiana undulata | reverse complement strand
GTTATCCTTGAAAAGGCTAACACCTTGGAAAAGATCAAAATGAGTGTACCACCTGGGAACTGGGAAGATCAATCAACTGCAAGGCCACCACTCTTCAATGGCAATACTACTCTTGATGGAAGAACAGGATGAAGGACCACCTGATAGGAGAAGACTATGAACTTTGGGACATAGTCACTGATAGACCTCTAGCTACAATGAAGAAGACTGCTGAAGGTTTGGATGTACCAAAGACTAGGGTTGATTGCACTGCTGAAGACCTGAAGAAATGAAAGAAGAATGCTAAGGCCAAGCAATGGCTAGTTTGTGGATTAGGTCCAGATGAATACAACAGAATCCAAAATTGCACCACAACCAAAGAAATCTGGGATACTCCACAAGTAGCCCATGAAGGAACACCTCAGGTAAAGAGGTCTAGAGGTACTCTACTATACTCTCAGTATGAAAACTTCACTATGAAAGAAGGAGAGATTATCCAAGAGATGTACACAAGGTTCACAACCTTGACTAATGAACTAAAGTCTCTTGGAAGAGTCATTCTTGAAGAGGACAGGGTTGAGAAGATCCTGACAAGGGTCTTGCCAATTTCCTGGGAAAGCAAAATCACTGCTATCCAGGAATCCAAAAATATGGCAACCCTGAGATTGGATGAGCTGATTGGAAACCTCACTGCCTATGAACTCAGAAGGCAGACAATGAAGATGTATGGTCCAAATAAGGAGAGGAGTCTAGCACTGGGAATCACTGAGGGAGCATATCTGGAGGAAGATGAGTTGGCCATGATTACCAAAGAATTCAGAAACTTTCTCATGAGGAAGAAGGGCATCTATAGAGGAGGAATCTATAACAAAGCAAAAGCTCCAGAAAGGCCAACCAACGAGGGATGCTACAAATGTGGTAAGACTGGCCATCTCATCAAAAATTGTCCTCAGTGGGAAGTAGAATGGAAAAAGGAGAGATATGAAAGAAGGAACATGAATAAGAAAATGGTCCAGCCCAAGAAAATCACAACTAAGGCTATGGTTGCTGCTTGGGGGGAAAGTTTAGATGAGGAATCAGAAGATGGGGATATTGAAGATCAGGCGCTCATGGCAATTGGAGAATCTGATGAGGAATCATATGAAGAACCACATGTAAGTATTTCTCATCTTAAAAACAAAATAAAATTCCTATCTAAGGAAAAGCTCTCTGAGTTGCTACTTGATTTCATAGATGATTCTGAGGAAATATCCAAAGAGAATGATCAACTTTCGAAAGAATGTGCAATGCTAAAAGCAAAGTGCATGAACCTGGAAATCAGAGTCAGTGAATCTGAAAAGAAAAACACTGTCTTGTTGAACCAGGTTCATCCACTTGAGACTGAGATTCTAGAACTAAAATCTGAGAACTTAAAACTGAGATTAGGATCCAGTAAAAAGGTTGTTGATCACTCTCATGTCATGTTAGAGGAAAATTTGGGAAAACTAAAAGATAAAATGTATGCCAAGGATGAACAGATAAGATCACTTAAAGAAGAGCTTGGCAAAGTCAAACATGAATTAGATAGAACTTGTAAATGGAATAAATCCTCTGATGCCTTGACATGGCTTCAAGAGAATCATAGTAGCAACCGGAGAGGGCTTGGTTTTGGGAGTCAATTGACCAAGTGGGATCCCAAAAGCAAGTATCTCACTCTCCCTGAAAATAAAAGCTACACCCACTGTGGTAAGACTGGCCACTTCAAATATGAGTGTACTGCAAAAGAGCAGGCCAGTCGAAAAAATGAGAGGTTTGTCAAAAAGAAAAACTGGCTACCGAATTGGGCCAAAAAAATTTGATTCATCCATTCTATCATAGAAAAGGACCCAAACTAGTTTGGGCTCTTAAAACTAACCCCTGATTTTCTTTTGTAGGTACAAGTGAGAGGAAGCAACCAAATTTGGTTTTTGGATAGTGGCTGCTCAAAGCATATGACGGGGAACAAGGAACAGTTCCTTTCACTTGAAAACCTCAAAGGAGGAAATGTCTCCTTTGGAAATGGAAAGAAAGGTGAAATTATAGGGGTTGGCAAAGTAGGTAAGGATGACACACGTTCCATCGAACATGTGTACTTGATAGATGGCTTGAAATATAGCCTGATCAGTGTGTCACAATTGTGTGACAGAGGTAACCTGGTTGCTTTCACTTCCACAAAATGTTTTGTGATTAACTTGCTTACTGACAAGATTGTTTTGCAGGGAAAGAGAATGAATAATATCTATGTCATAGACTTGTCCACACTGTCTGAAAATGAACTCACTTGCTTAAGTGTTTTGGACAGTGATCCCCTCCTTTGGCACAAACGACTTGGACATGCAAGTCTAAATCAGCTTAACAAATTAGTCTTTAAGGACTTAGTGGTGCGACTCCCTAACATTAAGTTCAAGGAAGACAAAGTTTGTGAGGCATGTGCAAGGGGGAATCATGTAAGATCCTCATTCAAAAGTAAGAAAATGGCCAGTACCACCAGGACGTTGGAACTGGTTCATCTGGATCTGTGTGGTCCAATGAGAACTTTGAGAAGAGGTGGTAAGAAATATGTGATGGTGTTAGTTGATGATTACTCAAGGTTCACGTGGACCTTATTTCTGGCATCTAAGGATGAAGCATTTGATATGTTCATCACATTTGTTAAGAAAACTCAAAATCAGTTAGGACATCAACTAACATCAATAAGATCTGACCATGGTACTGAATTTGAAAATGCTAAGTTTCCTGAGTTCTGTGATGAACATGATATCAATCACAACTTTTCTGCCCCTAGAACCCCACAACAAAATGGGGTTGTGGAAAGAAAGAATAGAACTCTTGAAGACATGGCAAGAACCATGCTTCTTTCTAGCAAACTACCACACAACTTCTGGGCAGAAGCAATAAACACTGCTTGCTATATAATCAATAGATGTATGATCAGGCCACTGGTAGAGAACACTCCCTATGAATTACTCAAAGGAAGAAAGCCCAACATATCCCATCTTAGGGCTTTCGGATGTAAATGCTATGTGCACAATAATGGCAAAGATTCCTTAGGTAAATTTGATCCCAGAAGTGATGAGGGAGTATTCTTGGGATATTCATCACATAGTAAAGCCTATAAAGTGTACAATAAAAGAACTATGTGTGTAGAGGAGAGTGTGCATGTTGTATTTGATGAAACTAACACTCTTTCTGAGAGAAAGGAACCAGAAGATGAGGAGCTTGGACTGGTGAGAAGCAGTGAACACAGTGAAGCAGCTATGGTAGATGGAACAGGTGATGGACCAGGTCCAACTAACCCAAGCAACATGACTGGGGGAATTCAACATGTGAATCCTGGCCCTGATCCTGTTCCACAACAACAAAACAACATGGAACTATCCAGAAGTGAACTACTAGTACTCAAACCACACAGATATCAGAGTTCTCACCCTCTTGAGAACATCATAACAAATTTTATCATCCGGAATCAAAACAAGAGATTCCGTGAAGAATCTGTGTGCGTTTGATGCCTTCCTATCCCTAATTGAACCAAAGAACATTAGTGAATCCCTACAAGATGCTGACTGGGTAAATGCCATGCAAGAGGAGCTGAATCAATTTGAAAGAAGTCAAGTATGGCACTAGGTACCCAGGCCACTAGACAGATCAGTGATTGGCACGAAGTGGGTCTTCAGGAACAAGCTCGATGAGGATGGAACTGTTACAAGAAATAAGGCAAGACTAGTTGTTCAAGGGTATAGTCAATAAGAAGGAATTGACTATGATGAGACCTTTTCTCCTGTGGCAAGATTGGAGGCAATCAGACTTCTTATAGCATTTGCTACACATATGGAATTCACTCTCCAGCAAAGAGTCACCTGATCATGTATATAAACTTGACAAGGCTCTTTATGGTCTCAAACAAGCACCTAGAACATGGTATGAGAGATTGTTAAAATTCTTGCTGGAACATGGGTACAAAAGAGGCAAAATTGACAGTACTTTGTTCCTAAAAGAAAAGGGGAAGGATCTTCTGATTGTGCAAATATATGTTGATGATATCATATTCGGGGAAACTACTGAAAAGCTTAGCAAGGAATTTGCTACACTAATGGGGAGTGAATTTGAAATGAGTATGATGGGTGAGCTAAACTTCTTCTTAGGCTTACAAATCAAGCAAAACCCACATGGAACAATGATTCATCAACAAAAGTATGTGAAAGAACTCCTCAAGAAGTTCAAGATGGAGGATTCAAAGGAAATAGACACCCCCATAGCCACAACTACTAAATTGGATGTGGATGAACCTGGTTCATCCGTTGATCAGAAGGTATACAGAGGAATGATTGGGTCTCTACTATATCTCACTGCCAGCAGACCAGATATTGTGTTCAGTGTGGGACTATGTGCTAGGTTTCAGGCAAATCCAAAGGAGTCCCACCTCACTGCAGTGAAGAGAATTTTGAGATATTTGAAAGGCACCACTGATTTGTGCCTTTGGTATCCTAAAGGTAGTAATTTCGACCTTGTAGGATATGCTGATGTTGATTATGCAGGTTTCCTGGATGACAGGAAAACTACTTCAGGCATGGCTCACTTCTTGGGCTTTTTCCTTGTGTCTTGGGCCACCAAGAAATAAAGTTTAGTAGCTCTGTCTACTGTTGAGGCTGAATATGTGGTTGCAGCCTCTTGCTGTGCTCAATTGATGTGGATTAAGCAACAACTCATGGACTTTGGTATAGATGTGGGATGCATTCCTATTTTCTGTGATAACACTAGTGCCATTAGTATGACGAAGAACCCGGTTCATCATAAGAGAACTAAGCACATAGATGTTAGACACCACTTCCTTAGGGACAACTATGAAAAGGGAATGATCTCAATTGAATTTTGTGATACTGATAAGCAAATTGCAGATATCTTCACCAAAGCACTGAGTAGGGAGAATTTTGAGAGAAATGGGCTTGAATTAGGGATGATTAAGATCACCTAATTGAAAAAACAAAAATGAAAAAATTATTTGAAAAAAATGAATTTTTTTTCTTGTTGGCTAGAAAATTATAATTAGGTACTTAATCAGATTAATAATTGCTCAGCATCATGTCTTTATTGCCATACTCTTTTGCCATGTATTAATATGATTCCCTGGATACTAATGATGTCTATCTATCTTTGTAAATTGAGGCAATTTAAAGATTTTTAACAGGATGAACCTGGTTCATCCATGCTGATTCATCTAACTGACGAGGTACGTACTCTTCTCCATATATTAATTCAATTACAGTCATGCATGAGCAGGATTCTTTCCATAATTGGTTCAAATTCAAATACTTCGTACTTACCCAGATTGAACTAGTTTCAATAAGTCCCATCTTCACTTAAGTAGCCTAATTTTAGGGGGAAATTAAATGTCTAATCAATGTTAGTCCCTCGACGATTAGACTCCTACTTGAGTAAATACTCTGTAGTTGTAATCTCCCTAGCCACATCTTATATAAGGGTCATCATTACTCTTTTCTTCATAAAGCAAACGTCGAACCAAGTTTAACTCATTCTACAAACCAAAACTGCTTACTCGCCTTTTTCTTCCTAACATCACATAATCATGTCTTCACCACCACTTGCTTCTTCTTCTAATTCATCACCTAATCGTGATTATGATGGTGGAAATTCTGAGTCTGAATCTAACTCTCCATCTGTATACAGTTCTCAATCACCAGAAATCTCATCAACCCCTGAAAATACACCCATTCCTGAATCTACTCCAAACCCTACTCCTACCCTCAAGAATCGTCGTGTCAAAGTTCTTGCCCGAAAAACTGTTGCTTCTGGGACTAGGGCAAAATTCTTGGAGGATCTTATTGAAGCGGACAAAGGTTCTAAGACAGATTCGTCCAGTGAATCTTTTAAATCAGCCAACGAGGAAGACGCAGATGGTTCAACCAGCTCTGAGAAAGGTAATCCTGAAATTAATTCTGAAGCTGCTTCTGCTGATAAAAGGTTCGTGTTGGTTGGGTCTATTATTGATGTTGAAGTGACAAGTAGGCAGAGGGGTAGTAGAAAAGAAAGAATTCTTGAGAGAAGGGGAAAAGAAGTTGAGAGGGGATCTGGGGAGGATGGTACCACGCTGGTTATCTATGGTCCCATTCCTGAAACTGTTGGAGAAAACGTCACAGAGTTAGGGGGAAGTACAGTTGAGGAGGCTGCAGCAGGTCTTGCAAGTTTGAAGAAAGGCCCAGATGAACCTGGTTCATCTGGGGAGGAAACATTGGCTGAAAGGCTGAAGAAATTGGGGGAGTCTTATAGCCCCAAGAAAAGGAGGACTCAAAAGTCCAAGAAGGCAACTCACCCAGTTCCTTCAAAGAAGAGGAAAGTTTCTGAAGGTGCTGGTGTTTCTGCTCCAAAAGTACGAGCTACTCGTAGCACAGTGAGAGATGAAGAAGATAAATTGGAAAAGGCTCTGCAAGAGAGCAAGAAGAAGAGGGCAGCAAAGGAAAAAGCGAAAGTTGGAGAGCCTGTTGAGGCTGTTGTTATTGAAGAAGAGACGTTGGACCTGGTCCAACAAGAGGAGCAACTGGCTCCAGTTGTGGTTAGGACACCAAAACCCAAACAGGTTAAGGCTTATTCAAAGAAGTCAGTTGTTGTGTCCGCTGCAACTCCAAGCACTGCCAAAAGGACCAGGTCCAAGGCAAAGAAAATGAAGGTTGTGCAGAAAGAGGATGATGCAGACTGGAGTGGAGAGGAGGAGAAGGAAATAGGAGAGGTGACTGACAGAGTTACCATGTTTGGAAAAAGAACAATTGTGAAGGGTAAGTTGATGAAGGATCTAGATGAGCCTGGAATGCAGTATCTGCTGGGAACTCTAGAGGTGCAGGGATGGAAGGACATGGTCCTTCGTATGGAAGGTAGGCTGGTGAGGGCTGAGTTGGTAGAATTCATGGGAAATGCTATTGTCAAGGACGGTAGGGCCACATCAATGGTCAAAGGAATTGAAGTTTCCTTTGATGCTAAAGAACTGGGTGTTATTCTAAACATAC
This sequence comes from Nicotiana undulata, assembly GCA_005239495.1. Classification (NCBI taxonomy): domain Eukaryota; kingdom Viridiplantae; phylum Streptophyta; class Magnoliopsida; order Solanales; family Solanaceae; genus Nicotiana; species Nicotiana undulata. Next base: position 58,608 of record ML294740.1, on the reverse strand, counting down.
CAGCTGAGGGATATGAGGACTACACAAGGCAAAGATGGCCTTGTCTAGATGGGATGGCCTCATCAATTAACATCACCAGGTTCTTCAGTGATAATGAGAAGGAGATTGAAACCAGGCTGGTCTACAAGAGTGAAATGAAGCCAGAACACAAGCTATTCTTCGAGTTCGTCATCAAGTTCTTACTGCCCAGACAAGAAAGAAGGCACATTGCCAACTATATGGATCTGACCTTGATGGAATGCTTGTACATGGGAAAGCAAATCAATTGTCCTGCTTTCATCATCCAACTCTTGGACAGAGTTGTGAATGGAACCAAAGCACACGTAATTCCATATGGCTTCCTTCTGACAGCAGTGCTTGCTTATTTTGGGGTTCCAGTGAAGAAGGCTAAGATGGCTACTGCCAAAGACTATTTTGGGAAGGAAACTTTGCTGACATGTGACTACAATGTCAATATTCCTGTGGATGAACCTGGTTCATCTAGGAAGCAATCAGTCAACAGCAAAGTTAGAACTCTGGTGCAGGAAAGCGAGATCAAGGATATGGAGATCCTTCGTTTTAAGTCTTGTGTGATTGAGGTTGAAGTTGAGCGGGATGCTCTCAGGGCTGAATTAGCAAAGGATAAAGAAAAGAATGAGGGTGTTCTTAAGCAGATGCTTTCTCTCCTACAATCCAAGACCACAACCTCCTCTGCACCTTCCCATCCTTAGGTTATCCAGAGCTTCCCCATAACCATTCAAGTGCCCAGTTCGGGGCGTATTTCTGTCTTTTTAGACTTGTTTCTGTTGTCTTTTTACTCTGTTTTTTTGCTCATGGTTGGTTTGTTTTTGTTTTGTTGTATGGTGGTTGATAATCGTTACTAACCAATGAATTTTGCTTCTAGTTATTGACTTGTCTCAATTTCTTATTTAGCTTACATTTATTGGCTTCTTGTGTTGATTAATCATGTTTTGCACCTGCAGTTGCCTCAATGGCCATGAGTAATAATTAATAAATCTAGTAAGTGTATCATATTTTAATCTTTTCGATGATGCCAAAAGGGGGAAAATATGTGCTGATTTTTTTAAGTGATATTTATAACCTAATGAACCTGGTTTCTCAATGATTAATGCTTAAAACATACAAAGTGTTTGAAGTGTATACATGATTAAGCACAGAGTTTGTCATCATCAAAAAGGGGCAATTTGTTGACCCATGTCACTGCATAGTTTTGAAGATTGACAAAGGCTGACCAGTTGAACCAGGTCCATCAGAGCACACATCTTGGAACTGAATAGCTGGCACATGAACCGTATATGTATAGGAGATATTCGTGACTTTGACTTATCAATGAACCAAGAGACTGTCTCCTAATGCGAAAATGTTGCAAACTGATGAGAGAATAGAAGTTGAATTCAGCAAGGAGAAGTAACAAAGGAAGGAAGTTGAGTTTAATTCGAATTCTTTCTCCCAGGAAGAGTTGAACTAGAATTGATCGACAAATTCAACCACTGACTCTATAAATACTCGAAGTATTTCTGGTGGAGAGAGAGACGCACAAGTACTGAAGTGAATCAAGATCTGAAAGCAAAAATTCCCAGAGTTGTTTTGCAAGCAGATTTAGTGTGCGATACAAATGCTACAGATCAGCTAGAAGAACCAGTTTCATCGTTGATATATTGAGTCTAGTTGATTGTAGTAGGTGTTTCAATATTGTATCTTATCAGCTTTCTTAGAAGCAAATTGTAATAGGTACATATTGTTCAAGTTATAGTTAATTTGAAGCTTGTAGAAATTAGCTAGAGGCTAGTTGATACAAAGGGATTAGAGTTAGTCCTAGGATTACAAAAGAGTTTATTTTGTAAGTCTGTTTTGCTCAGAGTTTTTAGTGAAGAGTTTGAATAAATCCTACTGAGGAGTAGGTCATGGTTTTTTCACCTTTTGAGCCAGGTGTTTTCCACGTAAAAATCTCTGTGTTTTTACTTTACTGCTTTTATTATTCCGCACCAGTAGAAGTTGGAACACAAAGAAGAACCAGGTTCTTCTTGTGAGACAGCACTCGAAAAATTGGGTACCACACATTTAACTTATAATCTTGTGTGGTATTGACGTCTAAAACATCAAATACCATGTTGAGAAGCTCTGGCTATGGAAGAACTGTAAGTACTAGAAGGTGAGAGAATGGGCGGAAAACTAAAATGAAGCTCATTATGTTATTAACCTTCAAAGACGAAAATGAACAGTAGCACAATAACTAGTCAACTATTCTATTTATACAATTAACTAACTCTAAGAGGTTACAACTAACTACACTTAGTGCATAAATAGCTGGGACTCACAATACTTAACAATGATTAATTCTTAAAAAGGATCTTTACATAAATAGCCAGATCAGTTCATTATTTATTTTTTTCGAGCCGCTTATATATAAATTATAAATTGATTAAACATGAGTAAATACATATTATTTATAAATTATACATTTACCAACTATTTTTAATTTGAATATTGAATGTACAACTATATATTATTTTTAATGACCCATCTGCACTGGAAGTAAACAGGTGATAAAAGGTTCCATGAAACAAACTTAGTACACATCTCAAGTTTCCAGACCACACATCACAAAAAATTTCTAATCATTATTCTTTATAAATTTTAGCCAGTAAAATTATTGTATAATTTGTGTGTATATATTATATTGTTTAAACACTTGTTATACACTTCTTATAAATCAACGATGGTGATAAACTTTTACAACTAGACGGATTTAATCTTTTTAGTTGCCTGGCTAAATATTGTTAGAAGAATTAACCTAAATAGCTACTCACCCAACCGTTCAACTAAAAATAGCTGGTGGATAAATGATTTATGCATAATATATTTTGTGTATAATTAGTGTATAATTCATATATACTGATTAGAAAAAATAAACAGTGAATCCTAAGGCTAGTTCTGCAGATTCCAAAATTTTAAAATTTGAGTGAAGTATACAAATAGCTTTCAAAGTAGATGGTCTTGAATTTTTGTCCCTTCTTGCTCATGGGCAGAATTTCAAGTTTAACAAGTACTGCCATTCGCTTACCTCATGACTCATGAGCTATACTTTTAGATTTTGAACTTGAATTTTTGTCCCATGGTCAAAAATTAAACATCACCCAATAAGTGTCATTCTGTAATTTTTTGAAAATCCCCTCTTATATGAATAGGGACCATGTCCACAATAATAGAAATGACACCAAATAGCCACTTTAAAGGGGTGTTATTTAGGAATTAGCCGGTGCTAACTGTTTTTCATCTCAAATGTAAAGGACAAAATATCCCCAGTTATTTTGAAATTAAGATTTTTAGTTTAAAATTTCATGACAAAATAAGTAGTGGCTAATCTCTATATACCATCCCTGAGAATGGCTATCTGTGCACTTGCTCCTCCACAATTAAGGCCCAAAAGAGAGATAAAAGGATCCAAATGGATTTTCGCAAGTATTCGGCCCATTTAGTCCCAAAAAATCTTCGTTATCCCCTCCAAGCAAAAAACACAGTTGTGTGCGTGTGTGTATGTGCACCAGTGCAGAAAATGGCACTTGCTATATCCCTTTCACATGCAACAGCTTCTTCCTTTAATGGTGAAGTTAAATTTTTATCTTCATCTTTTCAACTCAAGGGAAAGTACCCTTTTAACCCCCCTAGTAAGTCAATTTGTTATTATAGCATTCAGTTTATTTATGAAACTATGATACTAAAAGAACTTATTTGTTTGATTATTTTGGTTGGATTTCGGTGTCACTTTCTATTGTATGTTTGATTTTCTTTATTGGGTTTGGCTCATTTGTAGGTAAAAATGCAAACTTTACTAAACAGCTTGTAATTTATGCAAAAAGATTATCGGGTTTGGAGGAGGCCTTGAGAATTAGAAGGTATGCTGTGTTTATTTGGGTTTCACCATTGTTGTTTTGCTCTTTTTGTTTTTCTCAAGAATTGAGATTACATATTCTTTAAAAGTGATTAAAATTTCTTGATTGATTTTTAAGAATTGTGCTGATGAGTGTTGCATATTATGTAACTAGTGGCGGAACCAGGAATTTTGAACTTGCGACTTAAAGCAACTTTTGAACTACCTTTGCCACAATAATGAAAACTTCACTTATGTCAATGGGATTCAAAAGTTTATATATATATATATATATATATATATATATATATCAACTTTTGAAAAGTCAAAGAGGTGATCGCTCGGCACCCTAGCATTGGCCCATCTTCTTATGCTTATATCTTTTTATCTGGATGTCGAATGAATGAATGTTTAAGAGCGTTGGAAACTAAATTCCAACACCTTCAATTTGGTATATAATATGTCTCAAATAAGACCTCATATAACACACGAAATTTTCACGACCCAAACCGATGGGCCGCGACAGATNTATATATATATATATATATATATATATATATATATATATATATATATATATATATATATATATTTGCACTTTTGCATTCAACCAAATCTGCTTTGTAATCACTATTTTTAAAGACATATACACGTATACACGGAATTTTTGCCGAACTCTCTAGGAGCCGTTGACCCCTCTAAGTACTACATAGGTCCGCCTATGACAGAAACATTGTTTCACCCTTTTTGCGCAGGATGATTTTCCAACGAAGGGGATTTCGTTGAACCCCTTCACTGGCTGTGTCTCCATCACAGTATATATCTGCAAGATTTCCATTCATTCTTACCATATTGAAGCTTTTGTGAAATAAAATTCTCCAAATGCATTGCTTGTGAATAGAATATTATTATCTTATTCTTCAATTTTATTATTACTATTGTTTCCTTTGCTTTGGTTATCTTACTATTTTTGCTATCAATACTTTTTTTTCTTCAGTATTTTCATCATAGCGTCTTTACTCTTGTATTTTTCAAACCTATTTTGAAAACGGTTTTCTTGAGCCAGGGTCTGCCGGTAATAGCTTCTCTACATGAGGTAGGAGTAATATATGCCTACACTCTACCCTTGTAGTGCTTGTGAATAGAGAGATGAAGCACTGCAAAATAATTCTGTTATCGAAGATATATAGAGAAAATTTGCTATAGAAGATATAAAGAACTAGTCTTTTTCTGGTGTACATGATTTACTGTTAAATATCATGCAAATCTTTTTCTTTCCAACTTGCTAAAGTGAATATTATTCCTTTTGGTAAGTCTCTTTTCCCTCAGATTGATAAGTACTGTGTCAAAGCCATGTTTTATTTGCATAAAGTTCCTCATTTTATTGTTTTTTTTTCCACTGGCTTCTTGTTTGCCATGGTAGTTTGATGACTGTTTATTGGTGCCTCCACGAGTAAAGGAGAAAAATAAGAAAATAATGACATGGTTTAGTGATATATAGGGAACGTGAGCTTCGTAGTTCTACCACCGCAAAAAGAAGGCCACCTTTAAGGCGCGGAAGAGTATCACCACGGCTTCCCGTGCCTGATGACATACCAAAGCCTCCATATGTAGGTTCAAGAGAGTTACCAGATATTGCAAGTGAATATCAGATCCACGATGCTGAAGGCATAGCTCGCATGAGGGCTGCATGTGAGTTGGCTGCACGTGTGGTTGACTATGCAGGAACTTTGGTTAGGGTGAGACTCTTTGATATCCACCTTAATTGTTTGTTAAAGAGGTCATTTCAACTGTACTTGTCTAGCACGTGTCCAGCTGTATCATAGGAAAATTCACCTTAAACGCACTTGCAATGCTTCAAATCGAAGTTTATTTATTAGGACCTCATTGCTTTTCCTTATTCTATTTCACTTATGGGCTTATGGTAATTTTGTTTAGTTGGCGTATACGGTGAGAAAGCCTAAGTTTGCTTGAGAAACATGCTTACATTTCAGATGCTGCGCTCTGGATAATAGTATTGTTTCCAAAATGATCACAAGAGAAAATACAGTGAGATATGCAATTTCTAGTTTTAGAAAGCTTGGTTATAATATGGCTAAACTAGTTCCTATCCCTTGTATAACGTGTGAGATTACAATTGGGAATTTGACCTGTATGTAGCACATAATGGTAGATTCGATTCTCTTATCTAACTGAAGCAGCTGATAATGAAAGGACTTGGTGCAGGCGTCTATTACTAGGATAACTTACATCGTCCTTTTCAGCTAAGAATTAGTTTCTCTGTAACTTTCTGTTAGCACTTATGGAAATTTCTACACAAGTTGCTTTAATAACAGAAATAAAAAAAGTTGGTTATGAAGGAGTATGATCGTTGTATTTAGAAGCTATATGATGTTCGATTAAAATATGTTAGGGAAATCTGCATGTTTTGGTTAATTGCTGACTGTGACAAGAACAGCCTAGGAATTTCTCTTCAGGTTACATGAACTCGTTGTTCTGGTATGAAATAATCTTAGTCTTTCTCATCCTTCCGCTGGTTCTCATAAAATGTTTTTTCCAAAATGGGTATAGATCGGAGCAAAATGAAGAAATGCTATGAACGTTAGATATCTTCGGGCAAGTGTTAAAATGGACGATATCTTATTTTTCTACGAGTTATTAATTCCTTGAAGCTTCTAACATGTGATTATATGTTCTTTTTTTCTTTCAATTTATCAGCCATCAGTGACGACAAATGAAATTGATAAAGCTGTGCACCAAATGATAATTGATGCTGGCGCTTATCCTTCTCCCTTAGGCTATGGGGGCTTTCCAAAGAGTGTTTGCACATCTGTTAACGAGTGTATGTGTCATGGAATACCTGATTCACGCCAGCTACAGGTCATTATCTTAACATGCCATTCTCTTGCTTAAACTTTTGGTATGTTTATTCAGGACAAATCTTAATCTACTGTGCAGGATGGAGATATAATAAACATTGACGTGACAGTTTACTTGAATGTAAGTTGTTCACTCCTCTGTTTTATATTGTAATAAATCTACATATGCTATATTTTTTTTTTTTTACTGCTAGCCGATCTATACTCTACTTATTTAGACGAACCTTTGTCTTCCCTTGAAAGTAAGGATCATTGCTTTGTTTCTTTCTCAGGGTTATCATGGAGATACGTCAAAGACCTTTTTCTGCGGCGACGTGAGTGAATCCATAAAGCGGCTTGTAAAGGTATAAAATATTTTAATTATGAAAGATGATGAAACATTCTGGTTTGTTTAGTTTAATCATGTTTGCTTCTGAGTAGTTAAGCAGTTCACTGATATTTGTAAAAGAGCTCGTGCTATGCTAATACTTGTTGAGATTTGAGATCCAAAATCAGCAATTATAACAATATAAATGTCACTTTAATCATGCGATGCTTGTGAAATTGATTTTGGCTGTGTTGTCCTACCATGGCAGGTGACTGAGGAGTGCTTGGAAAGAGGCATTGCTGTTTGCAAAGATGGCGCTCTTTTTAGGAAGATAGGAAAAAGAATTAGGTACTTTTCTGTTAATAGATATGAAAACTTTTAGTTACCACCGGAAAATGTCAGTTATTTAGAATGTTGTTGAGAAAGGCTTGATTATACGCTTTCGAATTTCGCTTCTTCAGCTGAAATTTTGGATATATTTACTGCAATATTTAATACCATTTCTTGTGATATGTACCTTGTTTATAATTGACACTGCCTCATAGACATTTAACGCTCTGGACTTTGGTTTCAGTGAACATGCTGAAAAATTTGGTTATGGTGTTGTGGATCGTTTTGTTGGTCACGGTATTGGAACAGTATTTCACTCTGAGCCACTCATATATCATCACCGTAAGTCACTCTCGTTTTCATGACTTTGATTTACTACCACTATTCTGTTCATCCAGTAGAAGTTCTGAAAGTGGTGAAAGAGTTTTGTCAATTTAATACTTGATGCATAAACTCCGACAGTATTAGCCACTTACCTCTCCTAGCATCATGTTCAATCCTTGTACTCATTTTCCCTTTAAATTGAACGTCAGCGTCATAGTAAAAAGACCAATTCATCATACTTCTAAGATCACATTCTTAGTCCCGTTTTCCAAAAAATGGATATCACACGGCTTCAAAGTAGTGATCACGGCCCCTTGGATCTTAGAATGTGATCTTAGAAGTATTATTGGTTACTGGTTTTAGAAGTATTATTGAAAAAAAGGACTAAGAATGTGATCACTATGATCTGGTTCATCGTGTTCTGACTGCAGACTGTGCGATAAGATGTGAGTTTGTATTATTGGTTACTGGTTTTCCTAATATAATCCTTTTTGGCAGGTAATGACAAGTCTGGCTCCATGGTTGAAGGGCAAACATTTACCATTGGTAAGTGCATTAAGATAATGTTTATATCCTACATTTGATTTAAGAGAGTGATCAAATACCTCTACAATCTAGGAGAAAATTGGAAAATGAACTGCTATACTTTTTTCCAAAAATAAAAAAATGTGATTTGTTGACGTGTTGGTTATAAAATCACCACAGTGCCGAGCTGCTATATATTACACATTCGTCTAGTGTATACTTTTATTGATTAGACATTCATGTCTACGAAGACGGCCTGAACACAAAACTATAATTCGTTTAGTAATAGTTCTTCAAAATTCTCTCTGGGGCAAATCCCAGCGGAGACCAACACACTAGGTGGTTTCTTCCCGTCTATCCAAGCCGTGGTGGATGGAGTTACCCTGGTGCATGTTGCTGGTGGGAGGGTGGGAGGTAGCAGGTATCAGGGGCGGATTTAGGGGGTGCAAGGGTGTTCACCCGAACCCCCTTCACCAAAAAATTACACAGTGTATATAAGGAAAAATCTGATTGTTACTTCTATATATTATGTTCTGAATCTCGTTCACAAGCCCAAAAGTATGGCTTAACGGTCAAGGGAGTCTAAAACCGTTATGAGGTCATTGGTTTCATTCCCACTAGCTACAATCTCTTTACATTTTTTAACTTATTCCTTTTTTGAACCCCTTAGCAGAAGTCCTGCCTCTGCAACCTGTGGAACTAGTCGAGGTGCATGCTAGCTTGGCCGGACACCACAGATATTTAAAAATAAAAAAATTAAAAAAATTGGGGTGCTAAGTCACCATACTGGTGTTCCTTGAGAATGACTCAAAATTTATCTGAGAAAATGATTGTGCACTTTTTTCTTTATTTGCTCCTCTCTATTTCTCATTCCAGTCAATTTTTGCAAAGTGTTTCTGAGTTCACTTGCAAGTATTTATAAGGAAAATAGACAAATCAGTTGTGAAAGGTGAACTTGATTGGTTACAGTACTCTTCCTTTCTAGACTAACTTTTGTATGCAATGTAAGTATACCTTTATCAGTAGTCTCTTTTTACACTTTCAGCAAGTGAAGAAAGTACTAATTTTGCATCACTCTGTTGTATTTATTGCAGAACCTATTCTTACATTGGGAAGCACAGAATGTGTAACATGGGAAGATAACTGGACTACTCTGACTGCTGATGGTAGCCCTGCTGCTCAGTTTGAACATACAATTTTGATTACAAAAACTGGTGCAGAAATTTTGACAACATATTAATTCTAGTTAATAGGTTTATCTTAATTCACTTGTGCAATCTTAGTGTATTCTTATCATAATTCTTTTAATTGGTGTTCCATAATAGGAAATATATGCATGCAGTTGTGGAGACAGGATTTTACACTAAAGGGGTTCAAAAAAGAAAAAAGTTAAAAAAAAAAATTAAAAGAGAATGTGGCGAATAGGAATTGAACTAGCAACTTAGCAAAGATTTTGAAATCCTTCGACCACTGAGTTATGTTCTTGGGCTTAGTACAGGGGTTCAAAATATTATATATAGAGGTAAAAATCGAATTTTCACTTGTATGTTCCGGCAAGGGGGTCGGGTGAACCCTTTCTGCACCTGCATGCATGTAATCTTTGTGATTTCTTTTATCGCCTAGGAATACCTAAGGGGCAATAGAGCACGGTTCGAAATTTGGTAGATAATAGGCTTGCTGCTCTATCTTTCTCCACTTAAATACCATAATTTTATCGGTGGCCGGTGGAAAATTATCTTCTATAACAGCAGGGATCCTAAGAATTGTAGTTTTTCCTCTCTTTTTTTCTTTTTTCTTTTTTCACTTTCAAACTTTATTGTTAAATAATTACATCACACTGGTCAAAGGCAGCTGCTGTCAGTACATGTTCACCCCGTTTTTAGTTGGTTGTTGTGATTCTAGGATTTACGTTAATAAATTTAATATGGTGCGAGGGAAACCATAGAAGTGGATAAATTAATTACCTTTAATATTTTATTTTTGTACCCAGTAGTAAGATTCCTTTTTTCCATTCGAGGTATCATGTTTGAATTTCAGTGAACATAAAATGTTAGGTGATCTCTTTTCACCTGTTCAAACTTCGGTCTTGTGCTATGTGGGAGGTAGTAAGTTCCTCAGGAGATTAGTCGAGGTGCGAGCGAGCAGATCCGCACCCCCATCATAAAAAAGAGTAATTAAGATTTAGTTCTTGGTCTTCCTTATGTTGTTAGCGTTATCTATTAGTCTATTAGTTGTATTAGGACTCTATTTGATTTATTCTTGTTATTATCCTTTTTCATATATTGTTGTAACTTCATCTTATAAATACAAGTCTGAGAAGGTGAGCAAGATGTGTGCTTGATGCTTCTCTGTTTATCCTTCATCTTGGTATCAAGATCCCTAACGATCCCCTTCAATGGCTCCAGAAAATTCCTCTTCCTCCTCTACTCAAACCGCCATTAATCAATCTTTTCTTGGCCTCCCCATCCCCCCTCCAATAATTTCCAATATCAAAGGTTTTGTTCCTATCGAATTGACATATGTCAACTACCTTATCTGGAAGAGAGTTTTTCTCACAGTCCTTAAAAATCACAATCTTCTTTCCTTAGTAGATGGAACCATACCATGTCCATCACCGGATCACTCTGATTACAAGTTATGGATTTAATGTGATACTATTGCATTAAGTTGGATTAATGCAACACTTTCTTCTGCTGTTCTTGACACACTTTTGAACTATGCTTGTGAGACATCCAAACAGGCTTGGGACACCCTCGCATCGCTATATTTGGATCAAGTCTCTTCCTCCGCCATTCACCTTAAGTCAAAATTCCAAAATTTCAAGAAAGGTCCCTTTTCTATGGAAGATTATCTTCAACAACTTCACTCTATTGCTTGCTCTCTCAGGGCAATTGATAAACCTGTGACTGATGATGATTTAGTCACTCAAGCTTTGCAAGGATTGCCTTCATCTTATCGTACCTTTGTGCCTGGATTAAATGCTACTGGCCCCATTCCTTCTTTCATTGCATTACGTCCACTACTTCTCACTGAAGAAGCTCACACTAATGCAAATGCTTCTGAAGAGTCAAATATTCAAACTGCGTTGCTTGCATCAACTCAAGCGAAGACCACTTCTAATTCATCATATTCCTTCAATGGAAATCAGCCTACAAAAGGATACTTCCATGGACGAGGTCGTGGCAAAAATAACAAGGGACAATATGGTAGGGGTCGAGGATACCACAATTCTTCATGGTCCGATTTCCAACATCAATCTCGGCCTCCTTCTCCTGCTACTGGTATTTTGGGTAGACCACCTTTCGCTCCTACTAAACAATGTCAAATTTGTTTTCATTATAATCACACTGCGTTGGAGTGCAGAAACAGGTTCAACCATTCCTTTGTGGCTAACAATATTCCTAAACCATTTGCTGCAATGAATTTGGAAGAGGTTCAACCCACAGTTTGGTACCCAGACTCTGGGGCATCTGCGCACATGACAAATGATCCTTCTACTCTTACTTCTCACACTCCCTATTCTGGTCCTTCTCAAGTCATGGTTGGAGATGGTACTCTTCTCTCAATTAAATCTACTGGTTCATTTATCCTTCCAACAACTTCTAAGCCTCTTCTGTTAAAGAAAGTTTTATATGTTCCGTCCCTTGCTAAAAATCTGCTTTCTATTCAACGCTTATGTGCTGATAATAATTGTCTTATTGACTTTACTAACTCTGGTTTTTTTGTCAAGGACCTGAAGACCAGAACAACGTTGCTCCACTGTAACAATTCTGGGTCTCTTTATCCTCTACGTGTTGCTCCATCTGCCTCCTCCATCTTTGGTCTCTTTGCTAAAGTCTTGCCTGCTTCCATTTGGCACCAACATTTGTGACATCCTGGTCGAGAGTCTCTTAGTTCATTAGTTTCTAGAAATTTAATTCGTAGTACTTCTTCTATCAACAATAATTCTTGTAATGTTTTCCATCTAGGCAAACAAACTAGAATGTCCTTTCCTTTATCAAGTAGTAATGCAAACTTTCCGTTCGTTCTAATTCATTCAGATGTATGGCATGCTCCTACTGTCTCAAATTCGGGATATCGTTATTATATTTTGTTTCTCGATGGTTACACTAAATTCTCTTGGGTCTACTTGATGCGCGAAAAATCTGAATCCTTTGACAAATTCAAAAAAATTTATGCAATGGTTAAAAACATTTTCCACACCTCTATTTCTTATTTCCAGTCTGATGGAGGTGGGGAATACATTAAAAAAAATAGTTCATTCTTTAAACAAAATGGCATAGACCATCGATACCTCACACTTCTGCTCAAAATGGTAGGGCCGAGCGAAAACATCGACATATTGCGAATGTCCTACGATGTCTTATTTTTCAAGCATCTATGTCTTTTCAATTTTGGGCTGATGCTTGTTTATATGCTGTCTTTCTATTAATGTTACTCCCCTTCCAGTGCTGCGTTTTAAATCTCCGTTTGAACTACTATACGGTCATGTGCCGGATTATAAGTTAATTCGTGTATTTGGGTGCCTATGTTATCCCTTTGTGGCATTTAATCATTGTCCTAAGTTTCAACCTCGATCAAAACCTTTCTTATTTCTTGGTTCGTCGGATAAACACAAAGGATTTAAATGTTTGAATCCTTTCTCAAATAGGATTATAATCTCTCGACATGTCCATTTTGTTGAGGACTCTTTCCCGTTTCAGACTTTATTTCCTACTCCTACTCCAAGTACCTCAGCTAATTCTAAATATTCCGTCCATATCACACGTCTTGGTGGAATCCCCCCCCCCCCCTCCTGTTTCCAAAAAACC
>ML294740.1:0-26119 GCA_005239495.1 Nicotiana undulata | reverse complement strand
GAAGAAGAAGAAGAAGAAGGAGAAGGAGAAGGAGAAGGAGAAGGAGAAGGAGAAGAAGAAGAAGAAGAAGAAGAAGAAGACGTGATATGCACTATATATATATATATATATATAGTGCATATCACGTCTTCTTCTTCTTCTTCTTCTTCTTCTTCTCCTTCTCCTTCTCCTTCTCCTTCTCCTTCTCCTTCTTCTTCTTCTTCTTCATAGAGAGACATAGAGAGAATACTCAATTCTTTGCAACAACACCCAATTCAAACAAATAATATTTTTTTGAAAATTCAAATTCGAATTTAAAGCTTCAAAGCTTTTTAATAGTTGTCAATGGTGGAATTGCTGCTCTCTTTATCTTTGTTAGAGTTGTTCTTTGAAGATATCTTCTTCTTCATTGAAAATCAAATTTTGCAAAAGGCGTTAATGGAGAATTTGTAATTTTTGTGAAGAGAAATTGTGGGGTGTGATACGTGGGTGAGGGAGGTGGCATTTAGAGAGAAAAATGTGGGGGAGTGGAATTATACGGTAGAGTTAATTTAGGACACTAATTAATACCATTAAATCCCTTAAACTGTACATAAATGATAATTAGGTATATAAAAGGTAATTATATTAAAAATTGAGCAGAGAGGGTAATATAGATTCATATATGGTATCGGAATGTAAAACAAAATGCATTGGGCCCAAAGCTAGACAAATGGGAAAAGAGACTAGTCTAAATTTTCAGGCCCAATTGGACAACAACCCATTTCCCAAGATGGATGACCCGCATAGTCAGCCCAAAATAAAAGAACAATTAACCCAAATAGCCGTCCATCTATTTTTAAGCTAAAAAACTCGATCGATATATATGTGTGTATAATCTGTGTATACCTGTTAGAAAAAGTAAATAATAAATATAACCGGTTATTTGTAACAATCCAGGTCAAAGGCTTTTAGGTCGTACATTAGTATAGAAGTCATACTAGAGTATCCTTTAAATCAATAGGAAAAATTCAATAATTCTGGATCATTGTCTAGTGTCACAAATGAAGACGCTATCTAAAGGTATTATCGAAATAAAAATAATAAAAAGAGTTGAAATGTTTGTTACTAAATTCGACAGAATAGCCTAAATGACACTTATACATGTGTCACTTTGTCATCCCGATCCTTCTATTTAATTTGTTTTTATGCAAACTCTTTTACTTTATCAAAACTTATATTTTAAACCCTTCTAACCGTTGACCGATCATATGTAGCAACATTATGGCTGAGTTGGACAACAAGCGTGTAATTCACGCGTACAACGAGCGTGAACATAAAAAATTGGCCTAAGAAATGATTGAATTAATTGAATTAAGAAGAAAAAGAAAAAACAATAAAATTTAAAGAAAGTAAACTAACCCTCTTCCCATTCTTCCCCAAAACCCATCTCCCATTTCTATTTCTTTGATGGAGAAGTGAATCTGCTTTTCTGAAGAAAAAAATTGTTCAGTTTATCTAGGAATGAAGTGTGCTTTTTACCAACAATAAGAAACCGAAGGAGAATGAGAGTGATCTCCAGATTTTAATGGTGTTCTCCGGTGGCCGGAGAAATTTTCCGGCGATGGCAGTGGTGGAGTTGTTGGTGGTAAGGAGAAGAGAGGTGGAGTGGGGAAAAATGAAGATAAAGTCAATACTTATTTTCCTATGTGGCACTAGTAATGACGTGACATCAAATGTGTAGGAGATTGTATTATACGCACCAGCAGCCTCCTGTCATAAGTGTTTATTAACACAGTTTGAACGAGTGTAAATGTTCAAAATACTAAGTTTGGGAACCGACATGACAAAGTGGCACAAGTATAAGTGCCATTTAGGCTATTCTGGCTACTAAATTCAATTGTATGGCATTAGTTGAACAACGATATCTATCCCATCTTGATGTTCTTTTCTTTCTCTCAAGTAAAACAACAATACAAAAAATCAATAGTCTTTCTTTCCATTTACTTTTACTTTAACATTTTCAATTTTTTCCCTTTTAAAAATATATTTACCTCGAAATACGAGAAACAATTAAATTTTTAATGTGGTTATAAGGATACGTGATTCAATTCAATGCTAATTGGTAAATAATTAAGCAAATAAATAAATTAAACGATTTATATGAATCAAACACGTATAACTGCAAGTCGTCGACCTCGATCTAGATTATATTCGAGAATGGTTTACCAAGAATAATAAGAACAACAATAGTAATGAGAACAACTCAAATAAGGAGAATTAACAGTAAATAAAAAAGCTTTGTATTCAGCAGTGTGAGTAAGGACTAGAGCGTTGTGATAATTGTGATGATGTGTGTTACAAATGAATATGGCTCCTCTTTATATAGTAGAGGAATTCTAAATAAGGAATGATTCTAATTGCGAAAGTAAAATACATGATTGTTAACCGCTAATAACTCTACCGGCTCCGAGATTCTCGTCGGGATTGATGATTGAGTGCGGATATCTCGTGATTCCGTTATCGCGGTGTCGATCCAGGACGGTCTCGATATCTCAGCCTCCATACTCACTGAGCTCGAACTTACTTTGATCCCAATTTGAAATCGAGACATACTCCTCGAACCCTCAGGTTCGGACATCTTCGATTTTTACCGTACACAGATAGTCCCCGCATTTCTTAGAATGGAAGGATAGTAAATGATTTGAGACTCGATTTTATTTATATCTCGACCATGACGTCATGGACGGACGTGATTGAAACGTCCCGTCTGTTCGGTCCCCAAGAACCATAAGTGCATGTCAGTCGTTGGTCGGCCACTAGCGTCACTGAACCGCCGTTTGGAGCCTATAAATACCAGCTTTATTATAGATTCTACATTTTACTTTTGATCATAAACTCTTAAGTACACAAACTCTTTTGTTTCCTTCTCACCGCCGTTCATCAAGCCACCGTCGCTCCTACCGGAACGGTCGTCCCTATACCCTCTCTTTTTCTCTCAACTCGTACACTAATGGCAAAGACCTCCAAAATAATACCGCAAAAGGAGAAAACTCCATATTCTTCGTATCAACCGGCGGGTGATAAAACGCTGGTAGAACCGGCCGTTCACGAATACGTACCCGGTTCCTGTATCCTCAGAACCAATTTTAAGGTCGATAATCCCTCGTCGGTGCCGGGCCGATGCGAACACATGTCGGTGTACATGTGTTAAATTACCAGGATCCATCCCAATCATCGACTTCTACACCGGGAAAAGCCGATTCTGTGACCAGGAATGTCAATCAGAACGCCCCGAGCAATTTGCTCGGGGCCATGACAATAGGTCAAACGTCTTCCATGCCGGTCTTTTCCGAAGGAACGATCAGGGATGCCCAAATGTTGAAGACCTCCCAGATCAGCGAAGGCTCCAGCGCTGGTGATCCTTTTCAGGATTGCTTCGTGGGGGTCGATGATGCCTCCCATATCAGTGATGCTTCGGTCTTCATGGCAGAGGCCCAACACCTTTTCTCTAAGGTAAGTGTTTGTTGACTTTTGGTCATCCTTATTTATATTTTATTTTTTCTAACCTGTGTTCTTCTCCTCTGTACAGGCTTCTGCTAAATTCTGCTCCGATCTTAGTCAGTGCGAAGCCGAACTCTTGAAGGTCTCGGGAGAGATGAACGTTATGAAAGGTCTTTACGTCCAGAAAGACGAGGTCATAAATAACCTTCAAGCGGAACTAGCCAAGGCGCATGAGGAAGAAGTCGAGTTGGACAAGCAGGTAACTGCCTTGCTGATATAGCATGGGTTCGACCCAACTGTGGAAGTTAATCCTTCGATATCTCAGCTGCAGCAGAAGGTGGAGAAGATCGGTCTCCTTCGGGTGGAGGTTGATCAGGTCAAGACCGATTGTAATCGGTGGAAAGCTAACATGGACCGCCTCACTATTGAAAAAGAAGAATCTTTGGCCAAGTTATCTTCGGCGGAGGCCCAACTCCTAGACCTCAAAGAAAGGTGCTTTGCTCAGGCGAAAAGGGTCAAAGAGCTCGAAGCCGGACTTTGCGAGTCTAAGGCTAAAATTGAAAAGACTAAGGCCAGGGAAGACAAATCCATAGCATAATATCAGGCTGATGACGTGGCAGTTCAAGCCCAGTTGAGGGAGGCTTCCGATCGGGAGCAACGACATAGTGAATTGGCTAAGTGCCGATCCCCGAGGGAGACCTTCGAGGAAGTCCAAGCTCGAGGTCTTGACCTCTCCGAAGAGATTGCTCGAGCCAAAGAGCTCGAGGCCGAGGCCAGGCAACTCGTCTCTTCAGATGATGATGACGACGACGACGGGTCTGGTAGTGGAGAATATAGCGACGAGGTTGCCGAAGAAGATGCCTCTGAACAAGTTGTTTCGGGCGAGGCCGATGTCGAGGGGGCTATCCTCGATAATAACTAGGCTGTAATTTTTTCTTCTTCTTTCTCTTTTGTAAGGCCTCGGTTGGCTCCTTTGTACATATCTTTTTGGTGCAATGAAAAATATTTCCTGATGTCTATGTGTCCTTGTATATTTTAATTGTCTCCACTAAAATATTCTCTTTAGCTTAATTCGCGATCAAATAAACCCTTAGGCCTTTTTTATTTCTTCAGGGGCAAGTCCCCGAGTTGTGAAGGTAAGTCCCCGATTTCGAAGCTCATTTGGGAGCATGTCTCGAGGACAGATTGTTTCGAACTGACATACGAGTTATATCTAGTAGCCAAGCTCGAATAATTTTATAGTATATGGTAGGCCCTTAGGTTTTATCAACAATTATTAAGATTTCGAGGTCAAGTTGTTTGTTTAAGCTCGTAATAACCAGACCCTCAGGTTTGAATCGAATGAGAGCGTGGTCTCGATTCTTTAATTGTATTGGCCTTTTGGCTCATGAGATCGGCCTCTGGGCTCTTTTATATCGGCCCTTAGGCTCTTTTAGGTTGTCCCTTAGGCTCTTTAAAGTCGGGCCAGTTTGGCCTCTAAAAGCGGCTATAATTTTTCCCTCTTCAGCTATAAGACTTAGTGAAGATTTCTTATGCCTTAGCATATATTTTTTATACCCGTTGGGTTTTTTGAGGGTTCGACGATAGGAACCCAGGTTTTCTTAACTTGTTTGTGTTGAGATGATTTAACATCTCGAAAGCTGATGTTATCGAAGCCTTTGAATTATTTGGGGGCTGATTTTATCGAAGCCCTTATTTGGTTTGCTGAGGGTAGCCTTATTTAATCGATTTTCAAAGTATTTGAAGGCCTTTAGTTTATGGAGGAATTCAGACGTCTCCGAGCCGTGTAATTTCGGCTATAGCCTTTTTATATGACCGTAGTCTTTAATATGGTCGTAGCCTTGGGTATGTCTCTTGGACTTGTTTCCCGATACTTGTTCGAAATGTTAGTCCCTGAGTGTGATGGCCTTGGCTTGTATATCGGGGGGGGGGGTGTGGTGGGGGGGGGGGGGGGGGGGGGGTCTCTTTGAGGTGTTATAACTTCGAACTTAGATAGCTTAATCAAATAGTCCTCGAGTGTTCGAGGTACGCTTGCACTTGGTCCTTGAGCCAATTTTCACAAGTGTTAGTTGTGCGCAATAGATCATAAGTATACGACTTATATAATAGGAATCCTACTCCAAACACGAGAATTTTGGGAAAAAGAAAGAACTTCTTTGTATTATTCATACATGCGTACATGTTTTGTTATCGGGGCTCGACTATTCTACACGGACACGATTCATTCGACCGTTTTGCCCATTACAAGATTTTTCCTATCGAGACCCATTTACATAACATCCGAGGGTGATGCCCCCCAGTATTCGAGGTTGATTGCAAAGAAGCCTTGGATACTGTTGAATTATCCGCAGGTAGCACATAGTTATTTCCTCGTTAAAAACCTCGCCGGAAAAACCCATTTGGGATAAAAACCGGTCTAAGGGAAAAAGAGTGCAACACGTACTTTAAAACCTGAGGTCTCGATTCCTTGGGCTGGGTACCTACAATAATTTAGTTTCTCATATGTAATCAAACGAAAAGGGAAAGATCCATGCCTTAGCAATAATAACACTTGAGAAGTGATATGTTCCAATTGTTTCACAATGGCTCACCGTCCATTGTTCCGAGCTTCTATGACCCTTTTCCGACTATGTCGAGAATCTGATAGGGTCCTTCCCAGTTAGGCCCGAGTTTTCCTTCGTTAGGGTCTCTAGTATTGATGGTGATTTTCCTTAATACCAAGTCCCCGACTTTGAAGTGCCGAAGATTGGTTCTTCTGTTGTAGTATCTATCGATTCGTTATTTTTGGGTGGCCATTCGAACGAGCGCCTCTTCTCGTCTCTCATCCAATAATTCGAGGCTGGTATTCATTGCCTCGCAGTTTGATTCTTCCGTTGCATGTCAAAATCTGGAGTTGGGCTCTCCGACTTCGACATGTATTAAGGCTTCAGAGTCGTAGACCAAAGAAAAAGGGGTTGCCCCTGTGCTGGATTTTGATGTCATTCTATATGCCCATAGAACCTCGGGCAATTTTTCTCTCCACTTCCCTTTGGTTTCATTTAGCCTTTTCTTCAAGTTTCGGATGATAGTTTTATTTGTTGATTCGGCCTGTCCATTTCAACTAGTGTGATATGGCGTCGATAGTATCCTCTTGATTTTGTGGTCTTCGAGGAATTTTGTTACCTTACTTCCGATGAACTGTTTGACATTATCACACTATCTCAGCAGGTATCCTGAATCAGCATGCAATGTGATCCTATATGAAGTCGATCACTTCTTTTTCCCTAACTTTTTTGAAGGCCTGCGCCTCAACCCATTTAGAGAAATAGTCAGTCATAAATAATATGAATCTAGCTTTACCTAGGGCCGATGGTAGAGGTCCGACGATGTCCATCCCCCATTTCAAGAATGGCCACGGGGATAGGACCGAGTGAAGCTGTTCACCGGGCTGATGAATCATTGGTGCGAACCTTTGACATTTATCGCACTTTCGAACGAACTCCTTAGCGTCCTTCTCCATGCTACCCCAATAGTATCTTGCTCTGATGACCTTTCGAACTAGTGACTCGGTGCCAGAATGGTTTCCAAAGGTGCCTTCATATATTTCTCGTAAAACATAATCAGTATCTCCCGGCCCCAGGCATATGGCCAATGGACCATCGAACGCCCTTTTGTATAACGTTCCATCCTCGTCCAGTGTGAACCGAGTTGCCTTAGTTCGTAAGGTCCTTGATTCCTTGGGATACGAGGGTAGCTTCCCGTTTTTCAAATATTCGATATACTTGTTCCTCCAATCCCAGGTTAAACTCATATAATTTATTTCGATATGCCCTTTCTCAATTACGGACCTCGGCAGCTGGACGACAATCCCCGAGCTAATTTCATCTTCATCGACCGATGATCCCAAGTTAGCAAGTGCATCGGCCTCGGTATTCTGTTCCCGAGGTATATGCTGCAGAGTCCATTCTTTGAAGCGGTGCAAAGTGATCTGCAACTTGTTAATATATTTGCATCCTATATTCTCGTACTTCAAATGTGTCGTTTACCTGGTTAACTACCAGTAGGGAGTCACATTTAGCTTCAATGACTTCGCTTACAAGTTCTTAGCTAGTTCAAGACATGCAATCATCCTCGTTGTTAGTCAGCTTAGCGGTTTTAATCGATTGTCTAATAATATTGCCCATGGGCGTTTAAAACAATACCAAGTCCGGACCCTTTCACGTTCGAGGCTCTGTCCGTGAAGAGGATCCATACCCCTGATGAGGTTCCCGATTTTAGCAAAAGTTCCTTTTTTACTTCGGGTACGAGGGTAGGCAAAATATCTGCCACGAAGTCTGCTAATATTTGAGACTTGATGGTCATTCGGGGCTGATATTCAATATCATACTCGCCAGGTTCGACAGCCCATTTTGCCAATCGGCCCAATAGCTCGGGTTTATGCAATATATTTCTAAGGCGATATGTAGTGATGCCACATATAAGATGACACTGAAAATATGGCTTTAATTTTCTAGATGTGCTTATTAATGCAAGTGCTAATTTCTCTAGGTGCGGATATCTGGTTTCAACATCTCCTAAAGTTCTACTTACGTAGTAAACCGGAAATTGCGTACCTTGTTCTTCTCGGACTAACACTCCACCTACCGCTATCTCGGACAGTGCCAAATATAAATATAGCTTCTCATCTACCTTTGAGGTATGGAGTAAAGGTGGGCTTGATAGGTACCGTTTCAACTCCTCCAGCGCTTGCTGGCATTCCGGAGTCCATGTGAAGTCATTTTTTTAAGCAAGGAGAAGAACCTGTGACTCCGATCTGATGACCTTGAAATGAACCGGCCCAAGGCAGCTATCCGTTCGGTTATCCTCTGAACGACTTTTACACTATCCACGACGGTGATGTCCTCGATGGCTTTGATTTTGTCGGGGTTTATCTCGATCCCTCAATTTGACACCATAAAGACGAGGAATTTACCCACGCTAACCCCGAAGGCACACTTCTCGGGGTTTAGTTTCATGTTGTACTTCCTCAAGATCTCGAAGGTTTCATGTAAATGAGTCAAATGGTCCTCTTCGTGTACGGACTTAACTAACATGTCATCAATGTAAACTTCCATTGATATCCCTATCTGTTCTTCGAACATCTTGTTAACTAGGCGTTGATATGTAGCCCCTGCATTTTTAGCCCAAAGGGCATTACGTTATAGCAGTAGGTTCCATACTTAGTGATAAAAGAAGTTTTTCCTAGTCTTCTGGGTCCATCTGAATTTTGTTGTACCCGGAATAGGCGTCGAGAAAAGTAAGTATCTCGTGACCATCCGTGGCGTCGATCATTCGATCGATGTTAGGCAAAGTGAAAGAGTCTGTTGGACATGCTTTATTTAGATCCTTATAATCTACACACATTCTAAGCTTGTTCCCCTTTTTGGGGACTACGACTACGTTGGCTAACCACTCGGGATATTTGACTTCCCGAATAGATCCTATTTTAAGGAGTTTAGTTACCTCTTCTTTTATGAAGGCGTGTTTCACCTCGGACTGAGTCCTTCTCTTCTGCTTTATCGGTCTGAACTAAGTATCCAGGCTCAACCGATGGGTTATAATCTCATACGGGATTCCTATCATATCTAGGTAGGACCACGCAAAGCAATCCATGTTATCAATAAGAAATTGAATGACTTTTTTCCTGAGTTCGGGAGTTAACCTCGTTCCCAGGTATACCTTGCGTTCAGGTAGATACTAGATAAGTATCACCAGTTCCAGCTCTTCGACAGTTGACTTAGTTGAATCCGATTCTTCGAGAAAGAAGGAGGTTCGAGGAGTGAGAAAATCCTCTTCTTCATCTTCGATTACATGTTTATCTGCTTCGGTCGAGGCTGGGGCGGTGATTTCTATTTGGCTGCTTGCTTATCTTTGACGCTCGATTTTCCTGAGGTCGAGGATGCTGGTATCGGATTCACCTCATCGACTGCAAACATCTCCTTTGCCACATGTTGTTCCCCGTAAACTATTTTCACCCCATCCTCTTTTGGGAACTTCATCATCTAGTGAAGGGTCGATGGCACTGCCCTCATGTTATGGATCCACGGCCTCCCGAGCAGTGCGTTATACCTCATGTCACCTTCGATGACGTGAAATTTTGTGTCCTGGATGGTCCCGGATACGTCTACTGGTAGGATTATTTCTCCCTTCGTTGTTTCGCTAGCTATGTTGAAGCCATTTAGGACTCGAGACACGGGCACAATTTGATCAAGTAAGCCGAGCTTTTCTACGACCCTAGACCTGATTATGTTTGCCGAGCTACCTGGATCCACAAGAATACGTTTAACTTGAATTTTATTTAGCAAGATAGAAATTACCAGGGCGTCATTGTGTGGCTGGGAAAGGCAATATGTCTCCTCATTGTTGAATGTAAGGGTGCCTTCAGGCATGTAATCTTGGGTCCGTTTCTCCCTTGTAATTGACACTTTGGTGCGTTTGAAAATAGGTCCATGCGGGATGTTGACTCCACCGAAGATCATGTGGATAACATGCTGAGGTTTTTCTTCATCATTCTTTTTGTTGGCGTCTCTCTACCTGAAGCAATTTTTGGCTCTTTCACTGAGGAATTCTCTAAGATGACCCTCATTGAATAACCGAGCTACTTCTTCTCTCAACTGTCTGCAGTCTTCGGTTCTGTGCCCATGTGTTCCATGGTACTTTCCAAACAAGTTAGGATTTATCTGAGAAGGATCGGTCTGTATCGGCCTCGGCCACCTAGTGTCTTTAATCCTTTCAATGGCCGATAAGATGCTCGAGGCATCGGCGCCGAAATTATACTCCGATAATCGAGGTGCTTCTGTGGGATCCACATACTTGTCAAATCCAGTATTGCTCATGAGTCCCCTAGGATTATGTCCTTGGTCACCCCTTCGATCATTGCGGGTGGAATTACGTCCCGTATGATTGTTTCTTCTATCTGCGGCGTAGGGCTGATATCGATCTTTGGTTGGTCTCGATTCTCTGTCAAAATCCCTTTGGTTCTTACCTGTCGACCGACTCGGCTGTACTAAACCCGAGGGGGCTCCCAATTAGTCATCCTCAATTCTAATCTTTGGCTGGTACCAGTTGTGAACATCCGCCCAAGTCACAACCGAGTATTCTATCAAATTTTGTTTCAGTTGGCATGATGCGATCGAGCTCCTCTCATTTGGTCCCTGTGTGAAAGCTTGAACAACCCAGTCGTTGGTAACCGGTAGCAACTCCATACGTTCCATTTGGAATCGAGATACAAATTCTTGTAGTATCTTGTTTTCCCTCTACTTTACCTTGAAGAGGTCTGATTTTCTTGTCCCAACTTTTATAGCTCAAGCGTACGCCTTTACAAACGAGTCTTCCAACATGGCGAACGAATCGATAGAGTTCGGAGGCAAGTTGTGATACCAAATAATGGATCCTTTGGATAGGGTCTCTCCGAATTTCTTCAGCAGGACTGACTCGATTTTATCATCTTCCAAATCATTTCCTTTAATAGCGCATGTATAAGAGGTAACGTGCTCATTGGGGTCCGAGGTCCCGTTGTATTTTGGTATATCGGGCATCCTGAATTTCTTCGATATGGGCTCTGGAGCCACACTTGGAGGAAATGGTTTTTGTACAAATTTCTTGGAGTCACATTCCCTTTAAGATCGGTGGTGCCCCAAAATCTGATCAACACAAGAGTTATAGGTTTCCACCTTCTTATCGTTGGCTTCAATCTTTCTCTCCCCCGACTCTATCCTCTTAGTAATCTCCCCGAGCATTCTCATTATAGTAGGGTCGGTCGTCGAAGTATTGTCACCTAATCTTTCAGGCACTGGCTCAGTACGACGAGTAGCCTCTTGCTCGACCCTATTCGGTGTCTGGTGCAGATTTTGCAATTGGGCAATAACGTTATGTTGGGCTTGGAGCATTTCAAATATGACTTGGAGACTAACACCTTCATCTCCTCTGTCTTGGGTGGTGTTTTATCCTTCAATACCACACAAGAAGGGGGTGATTTGTGTGGTGTCCAACGCGTGCATAGATTATAGAAGTACATGGTTCTTATATGTGTTCCTAATACTACTATTGCGGAATAATAAGTACATAAATTAAACACAAAGATTTTTACGTGGAAAACACCTGGCTCAAAAGGTGAAAAAACCACGACCTACTACCCAGTAGGATTTTCTCCAAACACTTCACTACAACTCTGAGCCAACAACAAAGTTTACAAAGTCTTGCAAACCTAATGATTAACTCTAACCCTTAACAACCATCCACAACTGTTGCGACTGCTTCAAGTTAACTCTAACTTGAATAATACAACTCAGGTACCTAGTACAATTTGCTTCTAAGAAAGCTGAAAGGTACAACTCAAAACACCTACTACACTTTGAACTAGAAATAAAGAAAGACACATAAAACTTTTTATGGAGATGGTTCTTCAATCTGGTTCGTGTAGCTTTAGGATCGCACTCTTAAAACTCACAAGAATTGCTCTCAAAATGCCTTGCTATTTTGCTCTCAATTCTTGCTAAACTTCAGTATGTGTGCATCACCTATAAAAGAGAACAACACTGATATTTATAGAGTTAGTAAATAAATATTAACTAGAGTTCTAATGATTTACTCTTCCTTGTTGGAAGAGTTCTAGTCAATTTCAACTTCTAACTCTTCTTTTATCTTGGATAGAGTTCTCTTCAAGTAAGGAGTCCTTCTCCTTAGTAAATATGCAACCTTTTCGTTCAGGGAATATCATATATAACCACTTATACTTATCCCTTTCACGTGCAAGCCTTTTGCTTGATTCTCTCCATCACCTGTGTACACTGTCCATGGACCTGGTTCATATATGTTTTTCTTTGTCAATCATCAAAACCTAAACCGCTCAGGTCAACAAATTTTCCCTTTTTGATGATGACAAATTCAATGCATTTCATAAGCATGGAACCTGTTTCAACTCAGCTCAACATCAACACAATGTTAGAACACTTTTCATTTAAAGTCACAAATCATCAAGTACCAGGTTCATTAGGTTATAAACATCACAGTCCAAAGCAAAGCACACCTTATCTTCCCCCTTTTGGCATCATCGAAAAGTTGCATAATTAAGTTAAGTAACCAGATTTTAGTAGATATCACTCATGGCCACTAGGTCTACTTCGAATGCAATCATGGATTCAATTTTCTCTTTATCAATCTAAGGATATTCGACATCTAAGAAATATCAGCAAACAATTAGAGCAAAAGCAGTGAATTTCATTGATTGATAAGATCCTACCACAAACCATAATAAAAACATAGAACCATGAGCAAAAAACTAAGAAATCCCACTTGGGTCACTGGTTACAACTGGGTTAGGAAGGATCTAGGACGGGGAAAGACAAGGTTCTTGGTTCTTGGCTTTAAGCAGTTTCAACATATCTTAAAAAATACCACCATTATTCTCATTTTACTTTGCAATCTTACACTTGAGATAGTCTTTCTCAGCCTCTACTTCAGCCAACCTAGTCTTCAATCGTTCAATCTCAACATCCTTAACCATTTTCTTCCACTATTTGAGTTTTTTTGCCCTTTTTGGTAGACGTGGTTGTTTTAGTCACAACTGAACCCTCTGCCACAAACTTTGTTTCTTGAGAAATCTTTCTCCTTTTGCCATTAGGTGTGGTTACCTATACATCTTTATCTTCATCCTCATGAACTAGGTTCATCTCCTTAATCTGGACTGCTCCACTTGGCTTATTAGTTTTTTTTTCCGAAGTGGTTTTATTGGCACTCTCAGCTAAGGCCTTTTTACATTGGCCTTACTCTGCTTCTTCTGGCTCCTTATAGTTCATCCTCTTGTGGGAGGATTTGCTACATTGATAGAAGGAGAACTCTTTCTCTTAGTGCCACCCATGCTCTTTCATGTAGTTTTTCTAACATTGCTCTTTTTCTTTTGATTGTAACTATCTGACACCTTTTACAGCAGATTGGGACTTTTGTCTATTTTAGCATGAGAAGGAACTGGTTCATCAAAACGGTTTCCTTAACCTAACCATCCCATCCGCTGCACTTTTATCACCAGAACCGTCACATATCTCCTGTGATTCTATTTCCATACTTTTATTCATTGTCTCCTCATTATCACTAATCTCTTCACTCCAGACCACCATTGCACCTGTTTCTTCATTCAAACCAACAAGAGTGGGTGAACTAGATCCAACCACTCTTTCTTCTTCCATTCCTCTCACATATGGATCAAAACCCTCACTCTCTTTTTATTTTTACTTTTCAACTTTTACCACCAATGTCTTCAGTAACAACATTTCCCTTTCAATACCAGCCACGCACCTAACCAGAACAAACTCATTCTCAAGATTTTCTGCAATTTTAGAACCAAACTCAGAGGTGAGTGACATAGAGGTTACCTGTTCAATTTCAAAAGAAACTGGTTCTTTCCCCTCAGTCGCAAAATTCTGTGATTCTTCTACTTGACTAGCTTATAGCATCTCACTCAATTTCTTAGCTTGTTTTCTACTGGACACTATGATGCATGCAATCATTCTGATATGTTTTTTCTTGGGGGTTTATATGGTTGAAAGTGTGGGTGAAGGTTCTTTGGGTGGTGAGGAAGGTTTTCAGAGTTATTAGGATTTTCATGGGTGTTTACCATTTGATCAGTTCAGAAACTTGAGAGAAATAGAGAGAGTGTTGAGGTTTTGGAGATTTTGATCTTTCGAAAAAATTTGAGATAAGAGGGTAAGGTCAGATCAATTTAAAGATGAAAAGTTTGAGTATGTAACAACAACTTTTTGGAGGTTAGAAGTCTTTTCGTCTTGGGAGTTTCAGTTTGAAGAGGCGTTAGACTCTTCCCCAAATATTTCGGCAATTATGGTGCATGAGACTCTTAATGAAACTAGTTCATTTGTAGCTAATTGGTTCAAAAGTAATTTGGGATAAAGTGAAACTTTTTTCAGTTCATGATCCATATGGAGTTATTTCAGATTATGCGGAGTGTAGAATACATACATTATAAGCTCGATTAACCAGGTTCTTCACTGAATGTTCTCTGTGTAAGACTGATTTTTTCCAAGAAAATAAGGATAATATCATTAGACATAAGTGAGACATTTTAGCACATGGCACAAGAGTATACTAATAAAAGCATGTGACTGAGCAATATCTAATCTGATTTTACAAAATTCACAAATTATCTAACCAATCATTGAGTTAGAACTGGTTCCTCTTAGGTGATCTTAATCATCCCTAATTCTAATATGTTCCTTTCAAAGTGATATCTACTTAGAGCTTTTGTGAAGATGGCATCTATTTTCTTGTCAGTAGCACAAAATTTCATAGTGATCAAACCTTTTTCATAGTTGTCCCTCAAAAAGCAATGCCGAACATCTATGTGCTTAGTTCTTTTATGATGAACCGGGTTCTTGGTCATACTAATTACATTAGTGTTATCACAAAAGATAGGGTTACAACCTACATCAATCCCACAATTCATTATTGTTGTTTGATCCACAACAATTGAGCAAAACCTGAGGTGCTCTTTCTATCCATAAGAAAGCATGCATAATCAGCATCAACATATCCCACTAAGTTGAAATTACTACCTTTTGGATACCATAGGCAAAGGTTAGTGGCGTCTTTTAGGTATCTCAAGATCCTCTTGACAGCAGTCAAGTGAGACTCCTTTAGATTTTCCTGGAATCTAGCACAAAGGCCTACACTGAAAATAATGTCAGGTCTGCTAGCAGTGAGATATAACAAAGAGTTAATCATTCCCCTATACATCTTTTGATCAACAGAAGAACCAGGTTCATCCATATCCAATTTCATGGATGTTGCTATAGGAGTGTGAATTTCTTTGGATGTTCCTTCCTGGTTTTGTTACTGAGGAATAGGTTCATGGAAAGGTTCCCTCGAGGTTTGAGGATCGGTTCCTCTCTAGTCAGTCCCCCCTGTCACGTTGCCCTGGGTGGAAGGACCTGTTCCATCAGCTGTTCCTTCCTGTGATGCAGCTTCAGGCTGGACTGTGGCTTCATCATTTGAGTTTCTTGTCAGTCCAATATTTTCATCATCGTGTTCCTGTCTCTTAGAGAGAATGTTAGTTTCAAAAACAACATGCACACCTTCTTCTTCACATATAGTTCTTTTGTTATATATCTTATAAGCTTTACAATGTAAAGAATATCTGAAAAATACACCCTCATCACTTCTGGGATAAAACTTGCCTAGGGAGTTTTTACCATTATTGTACACAAAATACTTGCACCCAAATGCCCTAAGATGTGATATATTTGGTTTCTCCCTTTAAGTAATAGAGAGTCTTCTCTACAAGAGGTCTAGTCATGCATCTATTTATTATATAGCATGCAGTATTTACAGCTTCTGCCCAGAAGCTATGAGGTAGTTTACTACAAAGAAGCATAGTTCTAGCCATATCCTCAAATGTCCTATTCTTTCTTTCAACTACTCCATTATGTTTTGGAGTTCTAGGAGCAGAAAAATTATGATTTATGCCATGCTCATCACAAAATTCAGCAAACTTAGCATTTTTAAATTCAGTGCCATGATCAGACCTAATTGATGCAAGTTGATTACCTAGTTGTTTCTGAGTCTTTCTAACAAAAGAAGTGAACATGTGAAATGCTTCATCTTTAGATGTTAAGAACAATGTCCAGGTAAACCTAGAGTAATCATCAACAAGCAACATCACATATCTTTTACCACATCTACTTAATCTTCTCATTGGACCACAGAGATCCATATGGACCGGTTCCATCGATCCAGTGGTGCTTACCACTTTCTTGCATTTAAAGAGGATCTTGCCTGCTTCCCCTTGCACAAGACTCACAAACTTTGTCTTCCTTGAACTTAATGTTAGGCAGTCCTATCACCAAGCCCTTGGAGACTAATTTGTTGAGTTGACTCAGACTTGCATGTCCAAATCTCTTATGCCAAAGGAGGGGATCATTGTCCAACACACTTAAGAAAATGAGTTCATTTTCTGAAAGTGTGGACAAATCTACAATATATATATTATTCACTCTTTTTCCATGCAAAATAATCTTTTCAGTGGTAAAATTTATCACAAAACATTTAGTAGAGGTGAATGCCACCAAGTTACCTCTATCACACAACTGTGATGCACTAATTAGGCTATATTCCAGGCCGTCTATCAAGTAGACATTCTCAATGGAATGAGATTCGTTCTTACCTATCTTACCAACCCCAATGATATCACCTTTCTTCCTATTTCCAAAGAGACGTTACCTCCTTTGAGGTCCTCAAGTGAAAGGAAATGTTCCTTGCTTCCTGTCATGTGCTTTGAGCAGCCACTATCCATGTACCGAATTTGACTGCTCCCCTTCACTTGAACCTGCAAAAGGAAATAAGGGTTAGTCTTAGGAACCCAAACTAGTTTGGGTCCCTTTCTATAAGCAAAATGATGAATTAAATTCTTTTTAACCCAATTGGCCTTTTCTTTTGCATTACATTCAATTTTATAGTGACCAGTCTTACCACAGTGAGTACAATTTTATTTTCAGGAAGAGCGAGGTACTTGCTTTTGGGATCCCACTTAGGTTGCTATTCCCCAAAACCGAGTCCTCTCTTATTTCTACTATGATGTTCCTGTAGCCATGACAAAGCATCGGAGGACCTGTTCCATTTACAAGTTTTGTCTAGTTCATGCTTGACTTTGCCTAGATCCTCCTTCAGGGTTCTTACCAGTTCATCCTTTGTATAAAGCTCATCTTTTACCTTTCCTAGATCCTTTTCTAGTGAGAGTTATGTGTCACTAGCTATTTCTTTACCTATTCCTAACTTCAATTTTAGATTTTCAGATCTAAATTCTAAGACAGTTGTATCAAGTGCATGAACTTGCTTTTTCAATGCAGTATTTTCCTTTTCAGTTTTACAAATATTTATTTTAAGGTTTTTGCATTCTGCTATTAAAAAGTTACACTCTTTTGACAACTATTCTTTTTCAGAACTTATATTCTTAGATTAATCAATTAAAATTAGCAACAATTTTAATAGTCTATCTTTAGAAAAGAGTTTAATTTTATCCTTAAGGTCCAGAAAACTCATCTCATATTCTTCATCAGGTTCATCTTCAGATTCCCGACCTGCTATAAGAGCTCGTTCAGCAACCATTGCTTTGGATGACCTTTTGTTGAAGTTCTTCTTGTCATGAACCTGTTCCTTCTTTCAGATTTCTCCTTTTTCCACTCGACTTCCCACATAGGACAGTTGTTGATCTTGTGGTTCTTTTTACCACATTTTAAGCATCCATCAGTCATATGCACGTGATCTCTTCTTGCCTCCTTCCACAAAGAATAGTAGTGATCATTGAATAGCAGTGGCCTAGTGGTGGATTTCTCTTTATACTTTTCAGGTAGTGCACTCATCTTGATCTTTTCCTAAGGTGTTAGCCTCTTCAAGGATAACCTGCTCTGATACCAATTGATGTTTTATACTTCAATACCACACAAGAGGGGGGTGATTTGTGTAGTGTCCAATTTTTCGCGTGTACAGATTATAGAAGGACCTGGTTATTCTATGTGTTCCTAATACTACTGCTGCGGAATAATAAGTACAGAAATTAAAGAACACAAAGATTTTTACGTGGAAAACACCTGGCTTAAAAAGTGAAAAAACCACGACCTACTAACCAATAGGATTTTCTCCAAACGCTTCATTACAACTCTGAGCCAACAACAAAGTTTACAAACTCTTGCAAACCTAAGGATTAACTCTAACCCTTATAACAACCAACCACAAATGTTGCGACTGCTTCAAGTTAATTCTAACTTGAATTATACAACCCAGGTACCTAGTACAATTTGCTTCTAAGAAAGCTGAAAGGTACAACTCAAAACGCCTACTACACTTTGAACTAGAAATAAAGAAAGACACATAAAACTCTTTATGGAACTGGTTCTTCAATCTGGTTCGTGTAGCTTCAAGATCGCACTCTTAAAACTCACAAGAATTGCTCTCAAAATGCCTTGCTATTTTGCTCTCAATTCTTGCTAAACTTCAGTATGTGTGCATCACCTATAAAAGAGAACAACACTGATATTTATAGAGTTAGTAAATAAAGATTAACTAGAGTTTTAATGATTTACTCTTCCTTGTTGGAAGAGTTCTCAATTTCAACTTCTAACTCTTCCCTTATCTTGGATAGAGTTCTCTTCAAGTAAGGAGTCCTGCTCCTTATCAAATATGCAACCTTTTCGTTCAGGGAATATCAAATATAACCACTTATACTTATCACTTTCACGTGCAAACCTTTTGCTTGATTCTCTCCATCACCTGTGTACACTGTCCATGGACCTGGTTCATGTATGTGTTCCTTTGTAAATCTTCAAAACCAAAACCGCTCAGGTGAACACTAGGTACCTCGACCGTCCGTCTGACCTTCTCTGCATACGCTTCCATCGGGTTCTGCGCCTAAATCTGCATTCAAAGCAATGTGTGAACTGACGTCGACCGGGTTAGCAGGTGGCGCTCCTCCGAGACTAGCTTGTGGGACCTCGACTCCTGGAGCGACAACATTCTCGTTTTCCCCGTGGAGTCCCAGACCGTTGTCACTATGTGTAGCTCTGTTTTGTGAGTTTGACATGATTTATCCTGAAAATAAAATTCTTGACAAGAAACAAGCGTAAAATAGTGTGTTATACCAGAATTAACACTGAAAAATCACTATTATCCTTAGCCCCACAGTGGGCGCCAAACTGTTTACCTCGAAATACAAGTAATAATTAAATTTGTAATATGGTTATAAGGATACGCGATCCAATTCAATGCTAATTGGTAAATAATTAAGCAAATAAATGAATTAAACGATTTATATGAATCAAACCCGTATAATTGTAAGTCGTCGACCTCGATCTGGATAATTACAAGTCGTCGACCCCAATTTGGATTAGATTCGAGAATGGTTTGCCAAGAACAGTAAGAACAACAATAATAATGCGAACAACTCAAATAAGGAGAATTAACTGTAAATAGAAGAGCTTTGTATTCAGTAGTGTGAGTAAGGACTAGAGCGTTGCGATAATTGAGATGGTGTGTGTTACAAATGAATAGGGTTCCTCTTTATATAGTAGAGGAATCCTAATAAGGAATTATTCTAATTGCGGAAGTAAAATACATGATTGATATTATTAACCGCTAATAACTCTACCGGCTCCGAGATTCTCGCCGGGATTGACGATTGAGTGCGGATATCTCGTGATTCCGTTATCGCGGTGTCGATCCAGACCGGTCCCGATATCTCAGTCTCCATACTCGCTGAGCTCGAACTTACTTCGATCCCAATTTGAAATCGAGACATACTCCTCGAACTCTCAGGCTCGGACATCTTCGATTTTTACCGTGTACAGAATACTATTTGAGAAATACCATTCCCTGTTATTTTCCCAAGGACATTCTATAATCCTTTAGGTTTATTTCACGTGCAAGTTATATTAGAATATACGCAAAGATGTCCTTTGTCTGATAAGACGGATTGCTCAGATGGTTAGCACCCCTCACCTACAACTCGGGTCGTGGATTCTCGAGTCATCAAAAGAACAAAAACTCCATCAAAGGAGGATCAAAAATATTATCAAAGGGAAGGGGAATTTAAATAGTTTCGGGCGCAAAAAGTGAAACAAGTCCAAAATTCTTGCACCATAAAAGAAGTATTTCTACATAGTTCAAAGTTTTAAAATAAGTTTTTAAGATTATCTGATATAAAACTTCAGGTAAAACATGACAATATTTTTGGATTCGCAGAGCGTAATTCTTCTTAATGTGAAAGCACATTTCACTATTGTGTTGTTTGTGTGGACAAGCCTGGAGACATGATGTGTAAGCTCCATTTATCTTTAAAAATTTTAGTTTATAAATTAATAAAATACATAATAATCACAAAAAGAAATATGAAGTACATTAACAGTTTAAGAAAATTAAAAAGGTTCAAAATAACCACAGAAAATAAAATATCTTAGCATTGATGTAAATATGAACAATGCAATAGTGTTAAAGTTACTATGAGCTACATTTACTTTTTAAAAGTTATTAATTAATAAACTTCATCAATACTATAATTTAAAATATTACTCCTTATGTTCAGTAAATATAAAATTACTTGTAAATAATACATAATAAAAGTTCGATAATTTTGAGGACTAAGATATGAAGACCTATATTAAATGAAGATGTAAAATTTGGTTTACAACTATTTTCAAAAAAAATATTCAGATGATATTCACCCTCACGATGTTCTTAATTAGTAAATATGCAATACAGTCAGACCTCTCTTTAACAACATCGTTATATAACAATCATTCACTATTAAAGTCAAGTTTCTTTTGGAACCAATTTTCATGTGATATTATATTCGCTATAAAAATAAAAAAAAATTAAAGCAAACAAGATAGTTATAGAAGGTTTTACTCTACTCTGACTCATTATTTTGAGTTACTTTCGATCTTCATATTTCTACATATGAATAGAACTTTTAAAACCTTTTAGTTCCCAGGCAGAGTCCCAAAAAATCCTTTTAAAATTATATAAAGCTGTCATGAGGTATTTTAAATTCTAGAGTCGGATCTGGATTTAAGTTGAGATTCGTGTTTAACGTGTAAGATTAATACCGATACAACCATTTCTTTTAATATATCTTGTTTGCTATTCTTCCTCTTCATTTCTCTTGCCTTAAATCATAAAGTTAAAAAACACTGGACTCTGCAACCACTCAACTCAACAATCCAAGGTTAGATTTCTCTTATAAGTTTCCACTTTTTGCCCTTTTTTTCTTATGTCTGCTTTTACAAGATGTAGTCTACGATGTGATGGTGATTTTCTTTTTCTTTCAAAAATCTCTTCCAGTGAAACTACTTAAATTGTTGGCACAAACTGTACATAAGAAAATTGTTACACCACTACCCACCTTAGTCTTTCTCGCTATAAAATATCAGTGTATAAAAAGGGCAGCATGATCTGAGAAAGGACCGGACCATAGGGTCTACTGTACGCAATCTTACTCTGCATATTATTTGTATTTAACAGCAGGAGAAAGTTTTCTGGAACATCAAACTTTAAATTTGGTGGAATATTGAAAGAAAAAGATTTTACATTAAGGGTGTGTTTGGTATAACGGAAAATGTTTTCCAAGAAAATGTTTTTTTAGAAAACAAGTAGTAATCTTATTCATTTTCCGGTGTTTGGTACACAAATTAAGGAAAATAACTTCTCAAGAATATTCATAAATAATTTGAATACATTAAACATGAAGGCATAAATTTTCAATCCACCAACAACCTTCCTAACCCACAAATTTCATAAACTTCTGAACCTCTAAACTTTCGAAAACGCAAATTTCGAACCCCTAAACTTTAGGAATTTGGAGGATTGGGGGTTTGGGGGTAGTAGGGTGTGTTGTGACAGAAAAAAAAATGAAATTTAAAAAAAATATAGTGTGAAACTTTTATGTTAATTTCTCTGTTTTCAGATCTTAAATGTTGAAGATTGTAGCTCTTCAACTTCACAAGATAATATAATTATGGGAAGCCCTTGCATGACATTCGAGTTGGAGCAGTATTGGTTATACACTCGCACTGCATTGCAATATCAATTAGTACTTGATAGGCTCTAGTGTCCTCACAAATTGGGATTTGGGAGGGAGTGGTATGGGGTTATTCCTCATATTCAACAACAACGACGGAATACATAGTGTGGTTTCACAAGTGGGGTCCGGAGAGGATGGTGTGTATGCAGACCTTACCCTTACCTTGTGTAAGGTAGAGAAACTGTTTCCGATAGACTCTCTTGATTATATTTTCTTTATTGATGTCCTGTAGACACATAAGACTTTATATGTGGCATTAGTTTATTTTATATTCTTGTTTCCTTCCTGTTATGGAGGCTGACAGAGCTATCATTAATTCTGATATATGTAGATTATATTTCCAACAATCATAAAGAGGCCAAGCTAATTGATAATGGAAATTGAAGAACTAGTGGGATTTCGTGAATCTGTGCATGTTATGATTCGCCAATTGACGCGCGGGCCTAGAGACCTGGACGTTATCTCGATTGTTGGAGTGGCTGGACAAGGAAAAACAGCTTTGACTAGAAAGGTATACAATGATCATTCTATTGTTAATCACTTTGATGTTCGAGCATGGTGCTCCGTTTAAAAAATGTATAGTCGGAGAAAGTTGTGGCTTGATATTCTAAAACAAATTAAGGGCGATAAGCGTGATACTGTAGATGATGACTATAGCATAGCTCGCATGTTGCGCAAGAGTCTAATGGGAAAGAGATATCTCATCGTATTGGATGACATATGGGAAGTCGAGGCATGGGAGGAGTTGCAATTGTGTTTCCCTAATATGGAAAAGGGAAGTAGAATAATTGTAACTACTCGAGATTTAGATGTGGCCCGATATATGAGCCATTTCACGGATCGTTATGTGCTTCCATTTCTAAATGACGAAGAGAGTTGGGAATTATTGCAGAAGAAAGTATTTCAAGGAAAGAGCTGTCCTTTGGAACTACTCAGTGTAGGACCACTAGTTGCCAAAAAATGTAAAGGATTGCCTTTTCTGATCATCGTGATTGCTGGAATTCTCTCTAGAAAGAAAGAGGACCCGTCTTTCTGGCTTGAGGTTGCATATGATATTAGTTCTCATGCTTCATTAGAGGACAGCATGAAGATGATACAATCAAGTTATGACCACTTAGAGGACCATTTGAAGCCTTGTCTTTTGTACATGGCATTGTTTCCTAAAGGTTATAAAATTCCAGTTTCTGATCTGCTGAAGTGGTGGATAGCTGAGGAGTTGTGCAGCACATTGACACATTGGAACTAGAACAAACATCAAACAGTTGCTTGAATGATCTTGTTAGCAGAAACCTAGTAGTGGTTTCTAAATTAAGAGTTAATGGTGAAATGAAATCCTGTATAGTTCTTGATCAAGTGCGTGAGTTCTGCTTGAGAAAAATTAAAGAAGAAAAGTTCATGCAGTCCATAGCGTCGTATAAACCTGTAGATTCGGATGAGCAAAGGTTATGCATGTATATACATGACACCATGAAAACTGATTACAAGGAAAGGGAAGCTTTTGAACAACGTCAAAGGCCACTGGAGTTCATTGCTCATCCGAAATTAGGTATATCAGGCCGTAAGAATCTGTTCCCTCTGCTGAATAACTTAAGACTTATTCGGGTGTTGCATTTATTGGATATCTACTTGGAAAATTCTTTGGCTACTGCATTTCAATCACTGTCTCAGCTGAGGTTCCTTGCAATTTTTGTCAAAGCATTTGATTTCAAGTGGGTGTCACACCTGCTCCATCTACAGACCTTGCGTGTTATACGATGATATCACCTGCTATTTGGAAAATGGAAAAGTTGAGGCATGTGGATATAAGCGAATTTTCCATTACATTGGAAGAGAATGAGCAAGTCAATTTTGAAGAATCTTCAGATATTGTGTTACATGACATGAAGACTCTTGGCATGTGCTATATGTCTGTACCTGACATGACTCCGAGATTCTGGGGGAAGTTTCCAAATCTCGAAGAACTCAGGCTCAACATTGATGAGTTTGGAGATGTTCCTAATATATTCAGGCTCCACATTGATGCATTCTGGTATGTTCCCCTCCAAGCTAAAGGTTTTATCCCTTAGTGACATTTTCTTAACGGAAGAAATAGTTTCAAATATTGCAAGACTTCAATACCTTGAGACTCTTAAACTATCCGAGATATACTTTAAGGGGGAAAAGCACTGGGACCTCAGTGATCACGAGTTCGAGAGACTCAGAGTATTGAAATTGCATCATGTGTTTATGACTCGGTGGATTTGCTCAGAGGAATCATTTCCCTGGCTTGAAAAGCTAGTTATAAAGAGTTGTTCCAAGCTTGAAGAAATCCCGACTAGCTTAGTGGATATTTCAACACTGCAATTGATTAAAGTGATCGACTGTAGCGACTCAATTGGAAATTCAGCATTGAAGATTTAACAAGAAGTAGTAGAACTCACTGGATGTGACAGTCTCCAAGTTGATATCTTAAAGAAAGACAAAAGACGGTAAGTGATGGAAAATCGGTTAGCTCTATAAACACCATTCTTCGTTGCATCTGATATGGAAAACGTTTTCTGAAACTTCCTGTCGTCTTGCTTTAAACCATCAAAATGTTTTTCACCAGTTTCTCATTTTTAATTGTAGCTTTTGCAATGAGCTTCACTTACCTAAGAATTTTCATCATTTTCATTTGTAATTGCTCTATCGGAGTATTATCAGCAGAAGTTAAACCATTGCAATTCCTATGTAGATGGGTGCTTCTTGCAGAAATGCAGGGCTGCATATAATTGACTCTTGTGGACCGGCCCTTCCTTGAACGCCGTGCATAGCGGAAGCTTAGTGAACCAGGCTGCCCTTTTAGTGTCCGTATGATTTCAAGTCTCTTTTTTCTTTTGTTTAGAGTTTTGTGACTTGCAACTGTATCTGATATGTATTGTCTAAAATTCTGCTAATACTATATGTGTACTTTTGATCCTTCTGTTTGGAAATTTTCATAAATTTAACGAATTATTAATTACTAAATCATTCAATTGCTCCTATATTATGTTAAATATATATATTGTTATTCCATTAAAGAGCAATAAGATTTTAAAAAACGGAAAAGGCCTAAAAATGTCACTCAACTTTCAGAAAAGGACCATCCATGCCATTGCCGTTACATTAATGGCTCACCTTTGCCATTGATGAACTAACGGCAGCTAATTTTTTTTATATTTATTTTAAACCTCATCATTTCCACGTGTAATGTTTTAATTTGTCCAATATAACCCATGACCCACATTTTGTTTACCAGGGTTAAATCTATTAACCCATATAACCCCACAGGTTAATTTAACCCAACTAATAAACCTACCCCAACTAAACCCAACCCCAACCATTCCAAACGCTCCCCATTGTCCAGTATCTTCCCCAATTCACAAAATCACTCTTTAGTCTAACTAGGTTTTCGAACGGAAGGAAGGCAATTGTCGAAGGGGGCTTGAAAAATCGATTTTGTTGGAAGATTGATGTAATATCAAGGTTAGTAGATCCTAGAAAAGGGCCCCCTTTATACCTGTGTGTTCGCACTTACCCCCTACCCCCTTACCCCCCCTCCCCGCATTCGCACAGCTTTGACTGAAGTGCCCTCCGCGTTCGCATCCTATTTGGTGCGTTCGCATAGAGCAATTTTTGACCCTGACCCCAGACCCCACTGTTACCCTGTGCGTTCACATAGGGTTAAATATTTGGACACCAGCAACATCCATTACACCAGAAATTTCCTAAGGTTTTGCACCTCGTCACCTACCCGAAACTCACCCGAGCCCTTGGGGCTCAAAACCAAATACATACACAGTCTTAATAACATCCTACGGACTTATTCAAGTAATAAAACCACCAAAATAACATTAAAACAACGAATCAAACTCCAAAATCTATAAAATTTCTTCAAAACTTCATAGAGTTCAAATTTTCCATTTTTAGTCTGATTCACGTCAAATCAAGTCTATTTCTTACCAAATTTTACAGATAACACATATTGAACATGTTTCGGGCTCCGGAACCATAATACGGGCCCGGTAACACATGTTTCACATCAAAGTTCATTTTCAAAAGTCT
>ML294738.1:0-24586 GCA_005239495.1 Nicotiana undulata | reverse complement strand
GAAAAGTAGACTCAAGGCTCGAAAATGGAGGTTGGGGATGGAGGAGAGGGCTGAACTTTGAAGAATTCCCGTGCAAGTGTTCTGTTTTGGACTTAAGAATTAACTGGGCGAAAATTACCCTGTGCGTTCGCAACACATGCACTGCGTTCACACAAGGTTGCCGAAAATACCCTCCGCGATCGCGGGGAACCAACCGCGTTCGCACTGAGTTACTACCCCCCTAACACGCCTAACCCTGTGCGTTCGCGACCCCCGTGGTGCGTTCGCACAGAAGAACTTACCCAATACTCCGCGATCGCGACCTATA
Organism: Nicotiana undulata; assembly: GCA_005239495.1. Classification (NCBI taxonomy): domain Eukaryota; kingdom Viridiplantae; phylum Streptophyta; class Magnoliopsida; order Solanales; family Solanaceae; genus Nicotiana; species Nicotiana undulata. The sequence continues at coordinate 24,279 of ML294738.1, read as the reverse complement.
TGGTGCGATCGCACTGCTTAATTTTGACCCCTGCCCCAGGCCCCTCACTTACCCTATGCGATCGCAACCCCTCCCATGCGATCGCACAGACCAAATTACCAGACACCAGAAACTGACTCAAAACACCCGATTTTCCTATCTTTTTACACCCCGTTAGCTATGCGAAACTCACCTGAGCCCTCGGGTCTCAAAACCAAAAACACACACGTCTCTCAATACATCCTACGGACTTGTTCAAGCTTTTAAATCATCAAAATATCATCAAAAACACGTAATTAAACCTCAAAACTCTTAGAAATTTCTTAAACTTCATAAACTTCTAAATTTCCCATTTTTAATCTGAATCACGTCATTTCAAGTCCGTTTTACACCAAATTTCACAGATAAGTCACATAACATATAATAAACCTGTTCCGGGCTCCGGAACCATAATACGGGCCCGGCAACACGGATTTCACATAATTATTCATTTTCAAAATCCTTTATTATTTTCAGAAAATAATTTTCTTTAAAAATTAATTTCTCGGGCTTGGGACCTCGGAATTCGATTCCGGGCATATGCCCAAGCCCCAAATTTTCCTACGGACCCTCCGAGACCGTCGAATCACGGGTCCGGGTCCTTTTACCAGAAATGTTGACCAAAGTCAACTATATTTATTTATTAATTATCAAAACTCATTTTTATCCAATTTTCACATAATAGCTTCCCGGCTACACGCCCGGGCTGCGCACGCATATCGAGGTGAGACTAACAGAGGCTCTCAGAGCCTTGGAACACAGCTATAGCTTAAATTACGGAAGATGACCTTTTGGGTCATCACAAATACACGTATATAGATGAATTATTTCAGATTATATGGGTGTATACTATAAAAAAAAAGCTTGTAAATACGTTTAAAAAAATCATGGAAAATAGGTTTGAACATTTTGAGCTCTTCCATGCATTGAGAAGACAAATAATAAATGGTGGGAGAGAATATTCAAAAACTAACTGAAAGAGTAATATGGGCATAAAAAAACGCCTGGAACCCTAATTAGGGTGTAAAATGATCTAAATGACCCCATTTGGGTCAATTTGGCCAAAATTAGTTAGGCCAAAAGGATTTTTCCAAAATTAAATATATTTTGGCAATAAGTCTACGATTCAAAATTTTATCACCTTTTAATGACGAAGCTGACACACACCTCGTCTAATTTTACTGATCAAATCTAATGGATAGATATCACCATAAGCCTTCCTTTTAATCAAATATAGCTGTAAATTCTTGTATTTTTAAGATTTATCGAACTTTTGACAAATATTATCAATCTTTTTATTTCATGTAAACTTGCATTACACCCTTGTAAGAATAGTAAATATATAAAAACAATTATTATATGTGTGTAGATCTCTTTGTATTTCTCTTGGAGAGAAAGACATGTATTTCTCTTGGAGAGAAAGACATGTATTTCTCTGAGAAAGAAAGATATGTATGTTGCATGAGAATACAAAAGAAAATGTCAAACTTTGGTAATTTTCATAGAAGGACCAGTATAACTCAATATACTATATGTACTTTTTTTCGTATTTGCTTCTCAAAAGCATTACAAAGTTCCAGATGAGACGTTATGTATTTCCAACCTGTGTGTTATCTCCCTCATTTGTTTCTTTTTCTTTCATGTAAATGAGGTCATTACAATTATAGGACAAAATGGATCATAAAGTAGTAGTTTTGATTATCTCCGTGCACATAAATACGAATAATGAAAGATGGGAAATAGTGCTTACAAGAAAATGAGGGCACATAGTGAGGACTCGATAGGTCGTTTTGAGTACTAGCCTTAATTTATGTGTTACGAGACCTCCCATAAATTCATTTGATGTTTATTGATTTGCGTATGTGATCCGTGTCGTTTTTCAAAAAAAATTTATGTAAAGTTTTGAATAAAATTAGTTTTTTGACTTAAAAGAGACTAGAGTTGACTACAGTCAATATTTTTTTATAAACTTTCCTGGATCAGTTTTTAGACGATTCTAGTAGGTTTGTATGATAGTTTTGGACTTTTACGCGCGTTTTGTTGGGATCCGAGATAACTTGAGCACATTTCGGTGCATTATGTGAAAAATGATGAAAGTTAAGTTTTCATGTAAGAATCTTGAGTTTTAACGATCGATTTTGTTATTTGATGTTATTGTGATGATTTGAGGTAGCGAGCAAGCTTGTAGGAGGTTATTACACTTGTGTGCATGTTCGGTTTGGAGCCCGAGGGGATCTTTGGAAGTTTGAATTGCTGATGCATGTTGCTGGTATCTCAGTTCTGCAGGTCTCGCATTTCTATGACTTGTTCGCAATTGCGAGTTTCGTTTTTGCGAAGTAGGGCTCGCAAATGCGATACCTGGGGAGGGTTGTTGACTTCGTAAATGCGAAGACATGATCGCATTTGCGGACAATGAGTGGTCACTTTTGCGACCTTGGAATAGCTTTTGCGACTTGGAAACAGGGGTTGACAGCTTCACAAATACGAAGCTTAGCTCGCATTTGTAATGAGGGGACTCTTCGCATTTGCGGCCTCTGAAGACCTGATCCATTGATCACGTTTGCGATCAATGGGTTTCTTTTGCTAGCATCGCATTTACGAATCAATGTTCGCAAATACGACATCTGCAGATGGGTAAAAGAAGGGAAATGGGGTCTTTTTACACCATTTTCAACCCTATGCTCTCTAGAGGCGATATTTTAAGCATACTTTCTTCCCAAATTCATTGGTAAGCATCTTTAATTACTTTTCAATCAATTCAATAACTTTTCATGAGCTTTTAACATCAAATTCTTGATTTTCCTAGTAGAAATTAGGGACTTTTGGTAGAATTTAGGAATTTTACTAAATTGAGATTTAGACCTCAAATTGAGGCCGTATTGTGAAACAAATTACATATCCGGGCTCGGAGGTGAATGGGTGTATACGGCTAAAATCGTAGAGACCGATTTTATGATTATTATGGTTTTCCACTATCCGTCTTCAGAAGGTTCGAAGCGTGGTTTAAGGATTCGATCCCGAGGGTCTCCTATGCTCGACCTCGGGGTATCATAAATCGGCAGCAGTTGTAGACGAGCGGGAAACTTCCGAAAGGCACATGGCTTAAAGTTGACCAGGTCTGCAAGAATAGTACAGGTATGTACCGTGACATTAAATAGATGTACCAGCTGCACATCTTTGTAATAAATGCTTATGTACTATGTTGGGATTCCCCCTCATATATAAAGGGGACCCTTATTATTTTTGCACAGGCGATATTCAATACAAGGAACAAGAACATTCTCTGCTCTCTAACAAAAAACATCCTCTATTGTGTCTTTACTGATTTATTACTTACATTTATTGGGCTTTCATTTATTGTTCTTCATTTATTACTCATCATTGATAATAAATAGCCGCCTCTGAAGACCACAGAGTTGTTATAGCTCCACCGACCGTCCACCGCTAGTACCGAGCCTCGACCTCAAGGACCAATCTCGGCCGGCTCTAACCTCTCGATTATGGACAATCTGATTTGCCTATTTCGATTTTATGTCACTCTTGTCTCGTTTCTTTAGCTCATACTTAGCATCTACTGCTTAACAACTAGCATTGAAATAAACCACATATATTTAGAACCACATAATCAAATTTAATTGTAATTACCATTTTCAAAGTAAACAGTTTGGCGCCCACCGTGGGGCCAAAAATAATAGTAGTTGTTTCAGTGCTGGTTTACTAAAAATCACAAGTTATTCTTCACACCTTTTCTTGTCCAAGAACCTTTGATTTCGGGTCAAATTGGCTAACTCAGTGAATGCACATGAAAACAATGGCCCTAAGGATCACGGTGTCACGCCCCAAAACCGAGGGACACGACCGGCGCTCGGCCGGGTAGCCCCAGTGAAGCGGACCTGGGTTTCCTTTTCCCATCCCACGTATTACCCCGTGATCCCAATGTACATTATTCAATTTTAATTTAACCACATTCTTACAACCTGGAATTAAATCATAGATTTCTGTCATTACCTACAGGTGGTACAATACTTACAAAATATACATAACACACAGTTTTACTTTACGTGGTCTACAAGTTATACTGCCCAAAATACATATGTACATAACCCACATTTCCTGTCTACGGAGCCTCTATGAGTACGAAGGAGTTATATAATACTTGCCGGTAACAAGACTCCGGCTATACCTTAGACAAATACCAAAATAAAAATCTGAAAGAAGAGGTGGCATGAACCACACAGGACCCCGAGAGGGGAAAGGCGCTTACCCAAGCAGCTGATGGGACGTAGAGGAGGCACTACTGTCGGTGGGCTGGAGTACCTGCTATAGAACCACCTACAATCATGACAAGAATGTAGCACCCCCGGCAAAAGGGACGTCGGTACATTTGAATTGTACTAGTATGTATGAACTAACTTTATCCCAAGTACAATCAACCAATATTACAGATAAGAAACAAGGAAACAATAGGACCTACAATCAAAACACACGGAAAGTGACAATCAAAATCAACAACTTTACAATCTCTCCTTTTTCCCTTTCCAACACCACCATATTCACGAGTTTCATAATTTTCATATCAATAGTGATTACAATCACTTTTCCACCCTTATTACCTCAGCCACCCTTATCACCACAACCCACACCTTATTACTTCGTGTTGCGGCGCGCAACCCGACCCCGCCTGACAATTCATATTTCATAGCAACAATGCCAACAATTTATAACCAGGCCTTCCTTTCAAGGATCACGATTTCAACATTTATCATTTCATTCACTTGGGCTCAAAGCACCCCAAACTTTCATCATGCAGCAATTTATGCACAAGGTGTTGCCATAACCGTTCAACTTATTTACAATGCTTCATATCAATAACTTTAAACAATTACCATATTTGCACATAATAAAGTGGGCATGCCAAGTCACAATTCAAAATCTCATCTAACACAGTGGGGTAGAAATCAACTAGACAATGAATTCACATATTCCCATTTAAGTGCACAGACCGTATGCTTACCACAGCAAGAGGGATTTTACAAGGATTAAAGTTAGCCATACATACCTTGTGTTGAATTTCTCCCTTTTTAATTTCGATCACAAATCACCGGACCATCAAGCAACGTCAATCTAATTCATAAGGCAACACATTCATCTTAGAATTGGGAATCATGAACACAATTCGAACTCGCTTAGGCATTTTATCGAATGCTATATGACCCCCTTAAATTTCTAACCCCTTCTTTGTGCATATTTACCCTAACCCACTCCCTTTTACTAGATTATGACAATAAATGAACATGCATGCAAGGTTCCTCACTTTTATCTTCAAGAACTCCTTTAGGGGAGTTCTACTTATTAACCAAAAATCTGGAAACTTAAGGGAGATGGGGTGGAGACTTACCTCTTTAAGTGAAGAAGACAATAACTCGAAAATTCCCGGGCTTGAGTGATTGAGGAAAACCAAAAGGATGATGAAACCCCTTTCTCTCAAGAACTCTCTTCTTTTCTCTCTCTATTCTTAGTCAGAAAATGGTTAAAAATGAAGGGGAGGGGTGTTTTAATGAACCGGGTGTCAGTTTTTAAAATTAGAAAAATTAGGAGCCCTACACAGGAATGCGGTCAGGAATGCAATCGCATTCCTGACATGCGGTCCGCAGAGACGGCCGCATAATTGCCCTCCAGGTGGGCTAAAAATAAAAACACACTGTGCAGGTATGCGACCACTATGCGGTACGCATACACGTTATGCGATCGCATAGTGCGTCACATAACCTCCCTCGCAAAAATCAAAGGCAAGAATGCGACAACTATGCGGTTCGCAGAACCGAAATGCGATCGCATAATGGACCGCATAGTTGCCTTCAAATTGGGCAGTGGCCTGCCCAGGTATGCGACCATTATGCGGTCCGCATACCCGTTATGCTATCGCATAGTGCGTCGCATAACGCCTAACTGCTGGAAAATTTTATTCTTTCAAATTTTGGGGTACTTTTACACGATCAAGGTCCGTTTTAAGAATTTCTACAAATATAACAACTCGGGGACTTATTCGGGCATTATTTTAAACAAGGAATTTTAGAGGTCTTTACATTCTCCCCCCCTTAAGATCATTCGTCCTCGAATGAGGATTTTGGAAATCGTTTGGTTTTGAAAACATGATGTGCAAACTTCCAAATTTACACTAACTCCGATATTTTCAGAAATTTTTGCCACAGTCTCCTTTGTATTTAGACCTATCTACCTGTCAGGGAGCCCCCGAAACACATTTCCAAACATCATTACACAGTTTCTGTTATTCCTACAACTGGTATACAATTCATTACCTCAACACTTGCACATATCCAATTACCTTGACAAATACATATAGTTCATTCTCTTTACATCACAAATTGGCATAAGATTCGATTAGTGGCACATAATTTGCACATAACTTTGGGCCATTTCAGTGCGCCCCATACAGTTCAATCACCTCAATAGATCATAGGCAATTCATTTAACCATTACCAATCTACACTACCATTAATCACTTACTTAGCACATTTGTTTTACAAAACTTTTATTGCTTTAAAGGTTGCACACCACCCATTTAATAACATTGTATACAGTTCTAGCACGCATTGGAATGTTACAACAATAACGCAATTAGGAAAAAAATGGGGTGCATATGCACGAATCTGAGTACAACATCAAATTGCCTTGGGACCATAATTCGCACGATCACTACTACACTTGCTCAAACAGATGGGGATATTTTTCTTTCATTTCTTTCTCTGTTTCCCAGGTGGCTTCCTCGACTTGTTGACTTCGCCACAACACTTTAACATAAGCAATCTCTTTGTTTCTCAATTTTTTTACTTGCCTATCAAGAATAGCAACCGGAGCCTCTTCGTATGATAGCTCTTCATTAACCTCAATAGTCCCACATGGCACGATGGCGGATGGATCTCCAACCAGTCTCTTCAACATAGACACATGGAACACTGGGTGCACTAATGACATTTCATGGGGCAATTCCAGCCTATAAGCCACCCGTCCTATCCTTTGAGCGATCCGATATGGCCCGACGTACCTAGGTCTCAACTTCCCTTTCTTCCCAAATCGCATCACTCCCTTCATGGGAGATACCTTCAAGAACACCCAATCATCTACCTGGAACTCCAATTCTCTTCGACGAACGTCCGCATAGGAGTTCTGATGACTCTGAGCGGTTTTCATCCTCTCCTGAATGACTCTAACTTTTTCCATAGCCTGGTGCACAAGATATGGCCCTAACAATTCTACCTCATCGGTTTCGAACCATCCAATCGGAGATCTACACCTTATTCCGTACAATGCCTCAAATAGGGCCATCTGAATACTAGCATGAAAGCTGTTATTGTAAGAAAATTCGATAAGTGGCAAATGGTCATCCCAACTACCTTTGAAATCAAAAGCACAAGCCCATAACATATCTTCAAGCGTCTGAATAGTCCGCTCTTCCTGACCATCAGTCTGAGGATGGAAAGCCGTGTTGAGATTCACCTGAGTACCCAAACCTTGTTGAAATTTCCTCCAAAAATTAGCTGTGAACTAGGCCCCTCGATACGAGATAATAGAAACTGGAGTGCCATGAAGTCTGACTATCTCCTTGATATACAACTGAGCATAACGTTCTGCAGTATCAGTGGACTTGACTGGCAAAAAGTGGGCAGATTTGGTGAGTCGATCCACTATCACCCAAATTGAGTTGAACCTGTGCTGAGTGCAAGGTAACCCCACCACGAAATCCATATTGATCATCTCTCATTTCCACGTCGGTATTTCCATAAGTTGAGTTAATCCACCGGGCCGCTGATGCTCGGCCTTCACTTGCTGGCAATTCAGACATCTAGACACAAAGTCCGCCACACCCCTATTCATACCGCTCCACCAATAAATCTCCCGGAGATCGTGATACATCTTCGTAGAACCTGGGTGCACAGAATACCTAGAGCTATGAGCCTCCGCCATTACCCTCTCCCGAAGATTATCTACATCTGGGACACATAGCCTACCTTGACATCGCAACACTCCATCATTTCTGCTGAGTGAAAATGCCAAAATCTTGTTATGCAGAACTGCCTCCTTCAACTGTGCCAATGCTGGATCAATGAACTGCTTTTCTTTGACTTCCGCTACAAGTGACGATTCTGGCCCATTATGCGCCATAACCTCCCCTTTGCCTGAAGTCGAAAGAAAAACCCCCAAATTGGCCAATTGATAAACCTCCCGAGCCAAGGGCCTCTAATTTTCTTCCAAATGAGCCAAACTACCCATAGTCTTCTGACTGAGAGCGTCAGCCACCACATTCGCCTTTCCTGGATGGTACAAGATGTTCATATCATAATCCTTAAGCAGTTCTAACCACCTCTGCTGCCTTAGATTCAATTCGTTCTGGTTGAATAAATACTGCAGGCTCTTGTGGTCTGAGAACACATCCAGGTGGACTCAATAAAGATAATGCCGCCAAATTTTTAATGCAAACACCACCACCGCGAGCTCGAAATCATGCGTCGGATAATTCTTCTCGTGATTCTTGAGTTGCCTTAAAGCATACACTATAACCTTCCCATGTTGCATCAACACACACCCCAAACCAACCCTTGAAGCATCACAATAAACCACAAATCCCTCTATACCTTCTGGAAAGGTTAATACCGATGCCGAAGTCAATCTCGACTTCAATTCTTGAAAACTTTTCTCACAAGCGTCAGACCACTGGAACTTCACCGCTTTCTACGTCAATTTAGTCAATGGGGAGGCGAGGGTAGAGAATCCCTCCACAAACCTCCGATAATACCCAGCTAGACCCAAGAAACTATGAATCTCTGCCGCGGTCGTTGGTCTAGGCCAATCTTTCACTGCCGCGATCTTCTGGGGATCAACCTGAATCCCTTCTCTGGACACAACATGACCCAAAAACGCGACTGATTCTAGCCAAAACTCATATTTCGAAAATTTAGCATACAACTGGTTATGATGAAGGGTCTGCAGAACTGCCCTGAGGTGATTAGCATGATCCTCCCGACCCCGCGAGTAGACAAGGATGTCATCAATAAAAAAAATCACGAAGGAGTCTAGAAATGGCTTGAAAACCCTATTCATAAGATCCATGAAAGCTACTGGAGCATTGGTCATCCCAAAAGACATTACCAAAAATTCAAAATGACCATAACGAGTCCTGAAGGCGGTCTTAGGAATATCCTGCTCTCTAATCTTCAATTGATGATATCCAGACCATAAATCAATTTTGGAGAAGAGCCTCGCACCTTGCAATTGATCAAACAAATCATCTATTCGAGGCAATGGATACTTGTTTTTTATAGTGACTTTGTTGAGCTGCCGATAGTCAATACACATCCGAAGCGACCCATCCTTCTTTCTAACAAAAAGAACATGAGCACCCCACGGCGACACACTCGGCCGAATGAACCCCTTATCTAATAAATCCTTCCACTGCTCCTTTAACTCCCTCAACTCTTCTGGCGCCATTCTGTATGGTGGAATAGATATTGGCTGCGTATCTGGTAGTACATCAACCCCAAAATCGATCTCTCTATCTGGCGGAATACCTGGAAGCTCGTCCGGAAATACTTCAAGAAACTCATTCACAACAGGCACGGACTTAAGAGCAGGCACCTCTGGAGTGGTGTCCGCGACCCGGACCAAATGATAGACACACCCCTTCTTAATCATCTTCGAGGCCTTAAGGCAGGAGATAAACCTACCTTTCGGAACCACACCATTCCCCTTCCACTCAATAACTGGCTCATTAGGAAACTCGAGTCTCATGACTCTCGTTCGGTAGTCGAGTTTAGCAAAGCACGAATAAAGCCAGTCCATTACCATAATAATATAAAAATCTACCATCCCAAGCTCAATGAGATCGGACGTGGTAACGCGACCACATATCGTGACAACACAATTCTTATAGACTCGTGCTGCTCTAATAGAATCACCAACCGGAGTCGGTACAGAGAACGACTCATGAAGTTGTTCGGGTTTTATCCCAAAACTTGAAGCAATAAACGGGGTAACATAAGACAAGGAGGACCCCGGATCAATAAGAGCATAACAATCAAGTGCTTGAACATTCAGAATACCTCTGACAACATCTAGAGAAGCCTCCGTGTTCTGGCGACCACTCAAAGCATAGAATCGGCTGGGTCCACCTCTACCACGAGCTCCACCCCTAACTGCACCATGCCCCGCTGGGGCTGGAGGACGCCCTGAAGATGTGGCGACTGAAAAATCAGATGGAAGAGCAAAACCCCTACCCCTGCCCTGGCTGGGCGCATGGAAATCCCGCTGAACATGACCTCTCACTCCACACCCGTAGCATACCGGGATATCAAGATAACAAGGCTCGGTATGGAACCTCCCGCACTTAGGGCACGGAGCCCTCCCCTGCTGCTGGGACCTCTCTCGTGGGCGACCTAACTGATGGGGTCTCCTGCTGTCTGACCCTGGTCCCCGGCGATTGCTCTGCTGGAAACGGTGCACTTATGGCGGTGCACTGGCTGAGGACTGTGCATAGGACTGGGATGGCATTGATGACTCTCTCCGAAGAACTGGTCTCCCTCTTCCAACTGAACTCCCCGAGTGGCCCGCTGGCCGGGCCCTGCTGCTACTCTCTCTTTCCGACCTTATCTTCAATTTCATAGCCTCTGTAGCCTGGGAGAATCCCACAATCTTCCCATAATTCATGTATGAGTGCAAGGAAGCTGTAGCAGCTTAATTCACAACCAAGGGACTAAGGCCCTGGACAAAACGTCGAACCCTAGCATCCATAGTCGACACCAAGTGAGGAGCATATTTAGACAACTGCACGAACTCCATATGGTACTCCCACACACTCATACTGCCCTGCTTGAGGATCTCAAACTCCATAGCCTGGTCTTCCAAAGTCTCGGCAGGCAAAAAGTGATCCATGAACGCATCCACGAACTCGTCCCATCTAGTAGGAGGACTTCCTTTCCCACGGGAACCCTCCCACATCTCGAACCAGGAATATGTTGCTCCCCTCAGCCTATACGAAGCTAACTCAACCCCCTCTGTCCCTGTAGCCTTCATCACCCGAACGGTCTTGTACATCTCATAAAGAAAATCTTGTGGATCAGCCTCTGTATCCGTACCTGAGAACTCTGGAGGGGCGAACCGCAGAAACTGGTTGAATCTGGAGCCGGCGGAATCTCCTTGTCCGCTAGAGGATGCAGGGGTAGCATGAGATCTTTGGGCCTGAGCGGCCACCAAATGAGCCAACATTTGAATAGCTCCTCTGAGGTCCCCATCGGACGTACCGGGACCGAAAGCTTGAACTGTAGAGGGATCAGGAACGTCAGCGGGAGGGATTGCAGCAACCTCCGCCGCCCCAGGAACACAAATGCTTTGATCCGGAATAGAAGGTTCAGGCAGATTCAAGGTCGGGGAGTCACTCTCACCCGCACAATCTGGTACATGATTCACAACCACACATGGGGTGGTATTGGCCTCAAGGCCGAGTCGAGCTCTCTTCTTTGGTGCCATTACTGAAAATTTTGGAACAAAGCACGAATTAGGCAAGGATATTTTCACTTTCCGGTTTACCGCACGATATAAATAAAGGGTAATTTCCTAGATGTCCATGTAGCCCCCTAACTATAGATGTGGTCGACAACACACCGATAATAAGGGCTCTACTAGACAAGGCTCTGAGACATACTAGGACTCTTTTAAAAACCTTAGGCTCTGATACCAAGTCTGTCACGCCCCAAAACTGAGGGATACGACCGGCGCTCGACCGGGTAGCCCCAGTCAAGCGGACCTAGGTTTCCTTTTCCCATCCCACGTATTACCCCGTGATCCCAATGTACATTATTCAATTTTAATTTAACCACATTCTTACAACCTAGAATTAAATCAGAGATATTTGTCATTACCCACAGGTGGTACAATACTTACAAAATATACATAACACACAGTTTTACTTTACGTGGTCTACAAGTTATACTGCCCAAAATAAATATGTACATAACCCACATTTCCTATCTACGGAGCCTCTAAGAGTACGAATGAGTTATATAATACTTGCCGGTAACAAGGCTCCAGCTATACCTTACACAAATACCAAAATGAAAATCCGGAAGAAGAGGTGGCATGAACCACACAGGGCCCGGAGAGGGGAAAGGGGCTCACCCAAGTAGCTGATGGGACGTACAGGAGGCACTACTTACGGTGGGCTGGAGTACCTGCTATAGAACCACCTACAATCATCACAAGAATGTAGCGCCCCCGGCAAAAGGGACGTCAGTACATTTGAATTGTACTGGTATGTATGAACAAACTTTATCCCAAGTACAATCAATTAATATTACAGATAAGAAACAAGGCAACAATAGGACCTACAATCAAAACACACGGAAAGTGACAATCAAAATCAACAACGTTACAATCTCTCCTTATTTTTCCCTTTCCAACACCACCATATTCACGAGTTTCATAATTTTCATATCAATAGTGATAACGATCACTTTTTCACCCTTATTACCTCGGCCACCCTTATCACCACAACCCACACCTTATTACTTCGTGTTGCGGCGCGCAACCCGACCCCGCCTGACAATTCATATTTCATGCCAACAATTTCATCACCAGGCCTTCCTTTCAAGGATCACGATTTCAACATTTATCATTTCATTCACTTGGACTCAAAGCACCCCAAACCTTCATCATGTAGCAATTTATGCACGAGGTGTTGCCATAACCGTTCAACTTATTTACAATGCTTCATATCAATAACTTTAAACAATTACCATATTTGCACATAATAAAGTGGGCATGCCAAGTCACAATTCAAAATCTCATCTAACACAGTGGGGTAGAAATCAACTAGACAATCAATTCACATATTTCCATTTAAGTGCCCATACCGTATGCTTACCACAGCAAGAGGGATTTTACAAGGATTAAAGTTATCCATACATACCTTGTGTCGAATTTCTTCCTTTTTAATTTCTATCACAAATCACCGGACCATCAAGAAACGTCAATCTAATTCATAAGGCAACACATTCATCTTAGAATTGGGAATCATGAACACAATTCGAACTCGCTTAGGCATTTTATCGAATGCTATATGACCCCCTTAAATTTCTAACCCCTTCTTTGTGCATATTTACCCTAACCCACTCCCTTTTACTAGATTATGACAATAAATTAACATGCATGCAAGGTTCCTCACTTTTATCTTCAAGAAATCCTTTAGAGGAGTTCTACTTATTAACCAAAAATTTGGAAACTTAAGGGAGATGGGGTGGAGACTTACCTCTTTAAGTGAAGAAGACAATAACTCAAAAATTCCCAGGCTTGAGTGATTGAGGAAAACCAAAAGGATGATGAAACACCTTTCTCTCAAGAACTCTCTTCTTTTCTCTCTCTATTCTTAGTCAGAAAATGGTTAAAATGAAGGGGGAGGGTGTTTTAATGAACCGGGGGTCGGGTTTTAAAATTAGAAAAATTAGGAGCCCGACACAGGAATGCGGTCAGTAATCGCATTCCTGACATGCGGTCCACCAAGACGACAGCATAATGGCCCTCCAGGCGGGCTAAAAATAAAAACACACTGTGCAGGTATGCAACAACTATGCGGTCCGCATACACGTTATGCGATCACAAAGTGCGTCGCATAACCTCCCTCGCAAAAATCAAAGGCAAGAATGCGACAACTATGCGGTCCGCAGAACCGAAATGCGATCGCGTAATGGACCGCATAGTTTCCTTCAAAATGGGCAGTGGCCTGCCCAGGTATGCGACCATTATGCGGTCCGCATACCCGTTATGCGATCACATAGTGCGTCGCATAACGCCCAACTGCTGGAAAATTTTATTCTTTCAAATTTCGGGGTACTTTTAAATGATCAAGGTCCGTTTTAAGAATTTCTACAGATATAACAACTCTGGGACTTATTCGGGCATTATTTTAAACAAGGAATTTTACAGGTCTTTAAACACAGACTTATTCGGAATTATTTCCAAACATCGCATGGGCCATAGGTAAAATCAAAGACACCAGATGGCCAAAACCCATACTATCAGATCCATCGCAAAGAAATCATAACCTGGTATGCAAATTTCACGGCACACACGATGACAGGACCGAAGATTGCAGACAGTTCTGAGAGGAAGTAGCCCGACTACTCAACAAAGGGAACCTCCGAGAATTCCTCATCGACCAAGCTAAAAATCAATTTCGGGAAAGAGAGGCGAATAGGAAAAATGAAAAAGAAGAACCTCAACGTGTTATCCACATGGTCATAGGATGGATCAACACCCCACAGGAACCCGTCATCAGACGAACAAAAATATCCATCACTAGGGAAAAGTGAACTCGAGGTTACATACCTGAAGACGCTCTCACATTCAGCGATAAGGACATCGAGACCCTGTCCCAGCCTCACAATGACGCACTGGTAATTTCTTTTCGTGTGAATACATTTCAAATTAAATGTGTGCTCGTGGATCCTTGTAGCTCGACCAACATAATTAGGTCGAGGGTGGTTGAGCAGCTCGGACTGCTCGACTGGATCGTGCCCACCTCTCGAGTCCTCAACGGATTCAACATGGCGAGTGAATCCACGAAAGGGCAGATCACCCTCCCGGTCAATGTGGCCGGCACAACCCAAAATACAAAGTTTCACGTCATCGACGGAGACATGAGGTATAATGCCTTGCTAGGGAGGCCGTGGATACACAGCATGAGGGAAGTACCGTTAACCCTCCATCAATTGATGAATTTCCAATAAATGATGGAATAAAAATAGTATACGGGGAGCAACATGTAGCAAGAGAGATGTTCGCGGTGCACGATGGGGCACCGCAATCGACACCTTCCACATCGAAGGAGCCAAAGGACAAGAAAACAATCAAGTAGCAATCACAAGATACATCCTTGGCTACGCCCGAAAGAACTCCCAAAGGATCGTATCGCGTCCTCAAAACAAGCAGTTGAAGCGCATCGAGGCTCGAATGTCATCGCCGCTAAGGTGTAAAATATATCCTTTTTATTTTTTTACACTGAACTACATGCAGGTTTCCAATAAAAGGAATCAAAGCACCTTCCATATTGAAGACCTTAGGTTTTAAAGCATGCGCTCCACTTTTTTCCTTCGATCGGATTTTATCCCAGAAAGGGTTTTACCAATAAGGTTTTTAACGAGGTAACATCTATATGTTGCCTAAGAAGGACTCAACAAGTATTCAAGGTTTCTCTTCAGTCAACCTCAAATACTGGGGGGCATCCCCCCGGCAGATCACCTCCTGGTAGAAGTCAAAATGAGCCAAAGAGGGTCTCGACATGAGATTAATGTATCGGGTCAAACTGTCAAATGAGCCGTGTCCGCATAGAATAATCGAACCTCCGATGGCGAGAACTATGTATACTTGTACCAAGTAATCAAAGGAGTATCTCTTACCATCAAAACATTTTGCGCCTCAAAGAAGTTTGTTGTTTTCACAAGAAACGGCTCCAGGGTCGATTTAAAAAAACCCGAACACTCGGGGACTAACCCCAAAAAACCTTCGATGTCTCGGGGATTGTCTTAGAGTGTACCTCCTTAAAGTTATCAAAAATCGACGCCATAAAACCTCAGGGTCAAAAATACCAAATCTGTAAGTCCTACGGGCATGACCAAATCTATAAGTTCTACGGGCATGACCAAATCTTTGAGTACTACGGGCATGATCAAATGCGCAAGACCTTAAAAAGGTATAATCCCGATATTAAAATCAAGGCTATATATTCGAACTTGTAAGACCCCTAAAAACGCATACCCTCGATTTAGATGCCGAGATTACCTCAATCGGGGACTGAAAAGCTACGGCCAAACATAATGACTCCGATCGGTAGGCTATGGTAAAACACAACGACTCCGGTCGGTAGGCTATGGCCAAACACAACGACTCTTGTCGATATGCTCTGGCCAAACTAACGCGGCTCGGGGACGCCCGACTGTCGCCGCACAATCACAAATACTACGAAAATACTTCAAAATGAACCGGTTAAATCAGGCTACCCTCGGCATAAGCAAAAAGAGAGCTTCGATCATTTTCATGTTAGCTCCAAACAATGAAAAGGCTTCGAGACAATTCATCCATAGGGAAAAACCTTTTGAGGTGCGCATTTATCATCACATAACGACTCACAATCGAGGTTCGTATCGAGTCGTCAAAGAGTCAGACGAACGCAAAAAATTCAAAGTTTTTAACGAGGGAAAATATAGCCATATTAAAGGTCACATCACCCCCCCCCCCCCCCCCCCGCGTAAGAGCTTAAACTCCATCCTAAAAATGCTTAAGGGAAAACATGTATGGGCCCACAGGCCAACTTAAAGAGCCTCAGGGCTGATTCAAAAAAACCCTAAGGGTCGATGAGCTCGAGCCGTAACCCGACTCGAGGACTGAGCCGGAAACGGTTAACTAAAATGCCTAAGGGCCAACACACAAAAGCTACGGACCAACCTAAAACACCTAAGGGCGAAGGCATGAGAGCCTACGGGCCAACCTAACAAGCCTCAGGGCTAATCTGTAAACCTAAGGGTTTTCTCACCCCGAAGTCCAATTCATCGAACCAGCTATCGACAATTGAAATTCGAGACAAAAAGAAAATAGATGAAAGCAAGTTGAAAGAATCAAAAGATTTTTCATATATACATGTATTACAAATATACATTTACAAATGCTCCCACAAAGAGTCTTATGCAAAGTAGAAAGAAGAACGCCTAGTATACTTTCCCCCCGGGGACTGTGGCTCTATCAGCCTCTTCCTCATTATCCTCGGAATCAGATACGAGGAATTTGGCTTTGTATTCATCCGCCCTGGACTGCTCTATCTCTTCCGAGAGATCGAAGCCCCTAGCGTGGATCTTCTCGAGGGTTTCCCTTCGGGATCTGCATCGGGAATTGTCACTTATCCTTCTTCCACGATCATAAGCCCCTCTCAACTTGGCTCGAGCATCAGCAACGTCTTTCAAATAGACGACCATTTTCTTATCAGCCTTAGTTTAAAATACTGCTAGTCTGTACAGAGCTATCTTCACCAGCGTTCCGGAGGTGCACTTCAAGGGTAGAAGCCTTGGCTAAAACACTATTTTTGGATGCAACATGGGCGTATATCTGAGCCCTTATCCCATTGCACTCATGCTCGGCCTGACCAACTTTGCCCTAAAGGCGTTCCAGGTCCTCTGTCTTTCTCTGCAGGTGCATCATCAAAATATTAATCTCAGAAGATAGGGGTAGAAACATGCATATCATCGAAGATGAAGGATACCTATCTTTCGAGGCGGTCTTTGTAGTACTGGCAGCAATTCACCTCATACCGAAGTTGCGTCAACTCCTTTTCCCTTTTATCACAAAGGAGCTTGAGGGATTTCTCCTCGTCCAAGGCTTTTCGCAACTGAGCCTCGCAGCGAAGCAGCTTAGACTTGAGCTTGTCAAAAGCCTATGAAAAAGAAGTCGTAGTTAGATAATGAAAACATGAAGTTAAGAAAGACACAAAGATCTCCAACGCTTACCAAAGAAAAAAATCGCTGAGCCTCCTCGAAGGCCGAGCGAGCATCTACTGGTCTGGCCTCTTCGGCCCCAGTTGAAACACCCGGAGGGGGAACATGATCGTTAGGACTTTGCTCCCATCGGGCGGCTCTTAACTCCGAACTTTCCTTGAAGTACCTTCCCCGGGGAAGAAGATGGTGGCAAATGAGGAACCTCTCACCCAAGGTTGGAGACCTCAGGCTTGACGGTCCCTACTTCATCACCTTGCGAGCTTCCTCGCTCACCGAAGGCTCCTTCCGCTTGTTATAATTCTTCAGCCCTGAAGCTGACGACCCCTCCTCCTCTCTGAGAGAGCGCGACCTTATATCGGGGAACCCTCCGACACCTGCAGAAAGGAAGTTGTTAAGAAAGAATTATTTTCCTTAGAGGGAAGAACCTAATAGCACTCACCATGAAGTTTCATCTCCCATATACCCTTCCACAAGTATCGCCACTTACGCACGTCATAAGCCGAGCAAGCCCACGACCTCCATGTCCAATTTTCCAAATCGGGGATATCACATGGCAACCACGGGGTCGCTGCAGAAAGAGAGAGGAAACTTTAATACGGAGTCAGCCTCCACTATGAACAATAATGGTAAAAACACGAGTGTACCACTTACGTGTGAAATTCCATTCCTCAGGAAATGGTAGGAATTCTGCGGGGATGATGTCGACGGTTCGCACTCGGACAAATTGACTCATCCACCCTCGGTCCTCACCTTACTCGTCCCTAGTGGCAGAAGGTCGGTGCAACCTGATGAGATGGATGAGGGTAAACTCGAGACCGGCCTTTTCCACAAAGAATCTTATCATTAATACGATCCTCCAAAATAACGGATGAATCTATGCCAAGGTGACCCACTATCTCTTACAAAACTCAAGACAACTCCATCAAGAGGGACCAACGTAAAGGGGAACATGTATACGTTCAAAAACCCCTCTACATGAGCCATGATGTTCTCTCCCAGGGAAGGTACCTGCAGCACCACCTTTTTCTCCCCATCCGTAATCTCTCCTCATCGCCTCAAGGTGTTTCTCTTCTATGGATGGGATGGAACTCGATGCATGTGATGTGCCAGAGAATTTCGGCACATTTAATACCAAATTACTTAAATTATAGTTTGTTTCAAGAGCATTTGCCTTTTATACTTAAAGAATTTTGACGTTTTGCAGTGCATGAGATGTAAATACTCAAGACCATGAAAAGAAAGCAAAGAAGCTAAAAAGTGAGGGGAGCAACACTAATGCGATCGCATATCTGACAAGAGAGCGTCGCATAACTCAAATGCAAAACGCATTGTTCACCCAGGGATCGCAGACCGCAACAGAAAAGATGGGCCAATCTCAAGGGCTAAAATGCGATCGAGTATGCGATCGCATAACTCACATGCGAACCGCATACTTAACCGCAGAATCTCCGATACCTGAAGCTGCACCAAGAATGCGATGTTAATATGCGGTCGCACATCAACAATGCGAACCGCAAAACAACAATGCGGTGACGACCATGAAACTAGGGTTTAGTTATGCGATGAGAACAAGAAGGATGCGATCCGCATTCCTAATGTGCGACAAGAATGCGATCGCATAACCTGTCTGCAGGGGTATTTTTGTCTGTGACCCACTTGACCTTTGGCCCATTATAAAAGGATTTACTTGGGTTTTGTGGGTCATGCTGGTCCAGGTTTTGAAGAACATTCCCCTATTAGAATATTCTCTTCTTTTTGGAAGCATTATAATACTTCATTCTTGGTTTTGTAAGCATTCATGACACTTAATACTCTTAGCTTTTTGTCATTTATTATGAGTAGCTAGCCTTAACTACTAAGGTTGTGGACCCTAAATGGGTGTTATGTATTTGGGTATTTAACATTGAATATATGCATAATGGGTTGTTGATATTTATTTACTCTTCATTATACATTTCTTGTTAGTGGTTGCAAACATTTACTTATGCCATAATTCTTTCTTAACTTTGAAAAGTGGGTTAGAATTGGTAAGAGTAAATAACAAAGACTCAAGGCTTTAAACCTTGTTTAATAGAATCACTTAGGGATAAGATGGTTCTATTTGGCATATAGTGATTTGGATTTCATTGTAACTCTTTTATATTTGGGAAAATTATAAAGAGGAAATACTACTTTATTATTGGAAAATATTGGGTAGCCATGTAGAAATCAATTTCATATCAAGAACATCCCATTAGAAATATATCATATTAATACACATTTGCATTACACGTCATTAAAAGGGGACACAACCTTGGCTCACCTAATCATATTAACTATACTTTTAAGTAAATCTTAGTGCTACTACTTCTATTAGTTTACTACACAACCAACCCCCATCTCCCAATTTACTAATGGAATAGAATTACGATTTGAGTTAAGAATCACACTATCAAAGTAACATTTTCACACCTATTCCCTGTGGGATTCGACCCCAACCTCGCTGGGTTATTATATTTGACTCCGACCGCTTTACACTATTTTAAAGTGTAATTTGAGTGTATCAAATTTTGGCGCCGTTGCCGGGGAATACGGTTTTGAAATTACTAGTAGTGTGTACTTTACTTTATATCTTTTTCTATTCCATCACAAGTTGTTTTGTATTGGTGTCCCAGGTCACAATGGCCGATAATTATTTTGAAGAGGAAAATCCTTTCGCCGATATTGAGGAATACATTGACGATTCCTATGCCATACTTCCATCGGTAGTTGGTGCTTCGACATTTAATGTGGACCATGGAATGATACTGATGCTCAAGGCAGAAGGATTATTTCACAATTCAACTGATGATGATCCCACGCAACACCTGGAACTTCTTGGGTGTGTGCGCCATGCACAAACATACCAATGTATCGGATGACGCCTTGAGGTTGCGGGTGTTCAAGTACTCATTAGCGGGAGAGGCAAGGAAATGGCTTCACAACTTATCTCCTCACACCATCACTACATGGCCGGAGCTGGTCCGAGCCTTTTTGTCAAAGTGGTTCCCGGATAGCAAGAAATATGAGCTTAGAGACAAAATATTCTTCTTCAAGCAAATGCCGGGGGAACACTTACATGAAGCATGGTACCGATTCAAGTTGTATCTTGTGATATCACCGAACCATGGGTTCCCGGACAACATTTTGAGGGAAATTTTTTACATGGGACTGGACCCACTCTCCCAGTCAATTGCCAAGAATGCCGCGGATGGGTCTTTCATGGATAAGTCATTTGCTAGAATTACGCAAATTCTAGACAAGATGGCTAAGCACAATCAAGCTTGGCATTCGGAAGATACAACTGGGGGAATTTCTTATGGCACTCCTTCTCTGGCAAACATGATCAAAGAGAATCAAGAGAGAGACCAAGTAATTGCCGGTCTCGCCACTAATGTTGATGTATTGACAAAGATGCTCAAGGAAAATCAAACCAAGAAAGTGCATATGGTGGAAGATATGCAATCGATGGGAAATCAAGAATGGGAAGAAGCAAACTATGTTCAAAACTCCCAAGGTGGTTATCGCCAACAAAACAATTGGAGGCCAAACCCGCAAGGGCAAGGCCAACAAAATTGGCGCAATGAACAAGGCGGTCAGGGATCATGGAACAACAACAACAACCACCCCAATAGAAGCTCCACTCCGTATGTACCACCAAGAGGGAAATATTACAACTCTTCAANGGTCACACACCACTTCGATTCAAAAACTTGAATTGCAAATGAGAGATCTATCAAGGGAGAAAACTCCCAAGCAAAAAGGCACACTTCCAAGTGACACGATAGTCAACCTGAAAAGCAGCCCAAGTGGGTCGACATCTCATTGTATGGCCATAACAACAATAAGTGCTAAGGTGCTACAAGACGAGGTTGAGAAAGTGATTGATGTTGAGAACAATGATAAAGGAGAGGAAGCACGAAGTGAATCACCGGTAGTAGTTGAGGTTGGAGAAATCCTCCTAGAGGATGAGATTCAAAGAGAACGAAAAGGAAAGGCCGTGGAGAAGGCGAAGGAGACCCCAAAGGCTCCTCCCCCAATTCCTAGACCTAGTCCTCCATTTCCTCAACGGTTTGCACGAAGAGCAGAGGATGGGAAGTTCGAAAAATTCTATGACATCTTGAAGAAATTGTCAGTGAATATTCCGTTCTTGGAAGCTTTCCAAGAAATGCCGGGGTTTTCCAAATACTTGAAAGAGTTGATGACGAAGAAGAGAACAACAAAGAATGAGGTGGTAAGTTTGACTCATCGGGTTAGTTCAATAATTACTACATCAACCGTGGAGAAAAAGGGAGACCCGGGAGATTTTACTATTCCGTGCACCATTGGGTTGAGAGATTTTGCTAGAGCACTTTGTGACAACGGTGCTAGTATAAATTTGATGCCTCTTGCTATTTACAAGATTGCGGGATTTGGATTGGCGAGACCAACTAGCTTGCGTTTGCAAATGGCCGACCGAACTATAAAGAAACCCTTGGTCATTGTTGATGATGTTCTAGTAAAGGTGGGGAAGTACCTTCTTCCGGCCGACTTTGTCATCTTGGATTGCGCGGTCGACAAAGAGATTCCTATCATTCTAGGGAGGCCATTCCTTGCGACGAGAAGGGCATTGATGGACTCAGAACGACATGAAATCAAATTCCGGGTGAATGATGAAAAAGTCACTTTACAAGCAAGCAAAGGTTTGAAGTTGCCAAGTGCTTATGAAGGAATTTCGGTAGTTGATGTGGTTGATGAAGTAGAGGATGCCGTTGTGATGAAAATGGCAGAAGACGGCCTTGGAGGGGCATTGGCGGCAATTTTGGTAAATTTTGATGATGAGAACATTGAGGGTTATGCGGAGATGGTCAATGCATTGGAAGGGCGTGAAGCCTATACATATGCACCAAAGAAGCTTTCCCTCGACCTTGAGAATCGAATGGCTCCACCCGCAAAACCTTCAATCATGGAGCCACCGCCCCCTGGAGCTCAAACCACTTCCATCGCACATGAGGTACAAATTTCTCGGCTCTAATAATACTTTACCCGTAATCGTGTCTTCTTTGTTGAATGATGTGCACGTAGATGCATTGTTAAATGTCTTGCGGGAGCACCGACAAGCGATTGGATGGACAATAGCGGACATGCGGGGAATTCCCGCCGGCATTTGTGAACATAAAATTAAACTGGAAGAAGGGGTCAAACCAAGCGTAGAGCATCAAAGAAGGTTAAATCCCTCTATGCAAGAGGTGGTCAAGAAGGAGATAATCAAATGGTTGGATGCAGGGGTTGTCTACCCCATTGCAGATAGTCCGTAGGTAAGTCCCGTGCAATGTGTGCCCAAGAAATGAGGCATGACAGTGATCCACAACGAAAGGAATGAACTTATTCCCACGCGGACAGTCACCGGATGGAGAGTGTGCATGGACTACCGGAAGCTTAACAATGCTACTTGCAAGGATCATTTCCCTATGCCTTTTATTGATCAAATGCTTGATCGGCTAGCGGGAAGATCTTTCTATTGCTTCCTTGATGGATACTCCGGCTACAACCAAATCAACATCGCCTTGGAAGATCAAGAGAAAACAACTTTCACTTACCCGTATGGCACCTTTGCCTTTAGTCGGATTCCTTTTGGGCTGTGCAATGCCCTGGCCACATTTCAACGATGTATGATGTCCATATTCTCCGATATGGTGGAGGATTTCTTGGAAGTATTCATGGATGACTTCTCGGTGGTGGGTGACTCATTTGAGCATTGCCTTGACAACCTCTGCCAAGTGCTAAAACGGTGTGAAGAAACCAATCTTGTGCTCAATTGGGAAAAATGTCATTTCATGGTTGATGAGGGGATTGTTTTGGGGCACAAAATTTCAAAGAGGGGCATTGAGGTCGATCGGGCAAAGATTGAAATCATCTCCAAGCTCCTTCCTCCAACTTCAGTGAAAGGCATCCGTAGATTTCTTGGTCATGCCGGATTCTATCGGCGCTTTATCAAGGACTTTTCAAAAATTGCAAGCCCTATGTGCAAACTCCTTGAAAAAGATGCCAAGTTCTTGTTCGATGAAGGATGCCTCAAAGCATTTGAGGAGCTTAAAGAAAAGCTCACCACGGCACCCATTATTGTCACACCGGATTGGTCTCTTCCATTCGAGTTGATGTGTGACGCCAGTGGTGTAGCTATTGGAGTGGTACTGGGGGAAAGGCACAACAAAATTCTCCATCCTATCTTTTATGCGAGCAAAACTCTTAACGGGGCCCAAATGAACTACACAGTGACAGAGCAAGAGCTTCTTGCTATTGTCTATGCTTTTGAGAAATTCCGGGCTTATCTTTTGGGATCCAAGGTGGAAGTCTTCACAGATCATGCTGCTCTTCGCTGTCTTATGGCGAAGAAAGATTCCAAACCAAGGTTGATCCGGTTGGTCCTTCTGTTGCAACAATTTGACTTTGAGGTCAAAGATCGGAGGGGCACTGAAAATCAAGTTGCGGACCATCTCTCTCGAATTGAGGAAAACGGGCGCCCAGGAAATGACTTAGATATTAATGATGCTTTCCCTGATGAGTATATTCTGGCGTTATTCTCCTCTTCAGCTCCTTGGTATGATGACATTGCAAACTATTTGGTGAGTGAGCTTATTCCGGATGGATGGGAATCATATCAGAAGAAGAAATTTTTGAGGGAATGCCGTCAATACTATTGGGAGGAACAATT
>MDKH01066484.1:0-12767 GCA_005239495.1 Nicotiana undulata | reverse complement strand
AGTTCGGGACTTGTCTTTCATGGAGGGTGATAAGGTTCTGCTGAATGTGTCACCCATGAAGGGGGTTATGAGGTTCGAGAAGAGGGGAAAGCTTAGTCCCCGGTAGATTCGCCCTTTTGAGGTGCTTAAAAAGGTGGGGGAAGTAGCCTATAGACTTGCCTTACCACCCAGGTTATCGAGTGTTCATCCGGTGTTCCATGTATCGATGCTCCGGAAGTATGTCGGTGATCCGTCTCACGTGATAGACTACAGCACAGTCCAGCTTGAGGGGGATATGTCTTATGAGGTGGAGCCAGTGGCTATTTTGGCTCGTGAGGTCAGAAAGTTGAGATCGAAGGAGATAGCATCAGTGAAGGTTCAGTGGAGAGGTCAGCCAGTGGAGGAGGCCACCTGGGAGACCGAGCGGGAGATGCGGAGCAGATATCCTCACTTGTTTGAGACTCCAGGTATGTTTCTAGACCCGTCCGAGGACGAACGGTTATTTAAGAGGGGGAGAATGTAACGACCCGGTCCGTCGTTACGCAGTATACGCATCTATTCCTTTATTTCTGTCTTGTAGTAGCTCGGTTAGACTGTTCATGAAGTGTTGGGGTTGGTTGGTTCGGGTTCGGAGTGAAAATAGAGTGGATTGAGACACTTAGTCTCTAACAAGAGCTTTAGAGTTGGAAAAGTCAACCCGGAGTTGACTTATTGGTAAACGACCTCGGAATGCGGATTTTATGGTTCGGATAGCTTCGTTAGGTGATTTGGGACTTAGGAGTGTGTTCAGAATATTTTTAGGGTGCCCGGTATAGAATTAGGCTTGAATTGGCGAAGTTAGTATTTTGGTGAATTCCGATTGATAGGCGAGATTTTTATCCGACGGTCGGAATGGGATTCCGAGAGTTGTTGTAGCTTCGTTAGGTCATTTTGGACTTTCCCGCAAAATTTCAGGTCATTCGGAGATGGTTCGGTTGGGTTTTTATCAAATGCGTGTTTCGGAAGTTTTTGGAAATCATAGGCTTGAATTGGATGAAAACTTATGGTTTTGATGTTGTTTTTGGTGTTTTAATGGCTCGAAAAAGTTTGAATAACCATGTTTGATATGTTGGTATGTTTGGTTGGGGTCCTGAGGGGCTCGAGTTTGATTTTGGGCGTTAAACAAAGAAGTTGGAACTTGAAATGCAGCTGAAGCTATTGTTGCTGGTGCGATCGCACCTGCGATGCTTGGGCCGCAGGTGCGGATATCGCAGGCGCGGAAAACATGGCGCAGGTGCGAGGTTTGGTCGCTGGGGCGGAAGGAAGATCGCACCTGCGAGGTCGCAGGTGCGGGAGATGGGGTCGCAGGCGCGGGAGATGGGTGTTAAGTGAAGGACCGCTGGTGCGGTCAATATGTCGCCCCTGCGGGCCCGCTTTTGCGATAAGAAGGCCGCAGGTGCAAAGGAGGTCGCAAGGGCGGATGGATGTCCGCACCTGCGATGTCGCAGGCGCGGGAAAAGTATCGCGGGTGCGGAAACTGGGCAACTTAAGTGGATTTCGCAGGTGCGGTTGAAAGGTCGCACCTGCGGAGTCGCAGGTGCGAGAAAAACACCGTTGTTACGGAAAATGCCTGGGCAGAACTATAAAAGGCAGCCTTTGCGAAATTAGCCCTCTTTCACCATTTTTACACACGGGTTGGAGGTTTTGAAGGG
The DNA here is from genome assembly GCA_005239495.1 of Nicotiana undulata. Taxonomy (NCBI): domain Eukaryota; kingdom Viridiplantae; phylum Streptophyta; class Magnoliopsida; order Solanales; family Solanaceae; genus Nicotiana; species Nicotiana undulata. Next base: position 11,097 of record MDKH01066484.1, on the reverse strand, counting down.
GTTTTGAAGAGGGATTTCGTTGTTTCTTCAAGGAGGTAAGTTTCTTGGACTCAAAACTCATTATATTGTGCATTAAGAACGATTTTTGATTGAAATCTTTGGTAAAACAATAGAAAAATGGTGGTTAGGGCTTGGGTTTAAGAGAAGAAGATGGGGGAATTGGAGGACCATTTGAAGTCCGATTTTCGTGTTCTTGGTATGGTTAGACTCGGAAAAGGACAAGGAACCTAGTGTTGTGAAAATTTCTGACTTTCGAGACGTGGGTCCGAGGGCCGGGTGTTGACCGAATTCGGGATTTTTGGTATTTTTGCTAATTTTGATTTGGGGATTGTTCCTTAGCTCATTGTGACACTATGTAATTGATTATTGATAGATTTGGAGTATTTGGAGGCCGATTCTCGAGGAAAGGGCCCGGCGGAGTAGAGTTGAGCCAATTTCGAGGTAATTTAAAGCTTGGTCAAACAAGCTATAAGACTAGTTGTTAATTTGTAATTACCCTGTACCTCATGTTTGTGGCAAAAAAAATAAAGACATCCAAATTGGATTCGAAACTTCCTATTTGTAAAAAAGATAAAAGAAAATTGTCTAATATCTTTCTTATTAGTTGATACCTCAAGGAAAATTTTCTATACCCTTTCTTGTGTCGAAGACTAGGAAGACAAATAATCTAGAAGAGTATTTGACTTTTATTATTTTTGTTTGTTTTTTAAATAAAAATTGGAATAGTGTAACAGGAAAAAGGCTAAAATATCCTTGAACTATTTGAAATTGCTCAAAAATACCCTCTGTTTGTTTTTGGTATAAAAAATATCCCTGACGTCTATGTTTTGGACCACAAATGCCCCTTAAATAGTTAGTCTTGCCATTGAAGCTGACATGACAGTCTTATTGGGTTAGATTTGCTTACATGGACATCCACCTAAGCAATCCAACATGGCAAAATTATTTTTTTGGAAAAATTATTGTTTCATAATTTTTTTATTAAAATACAAATCAACACTTATTCCGAAAAACTAAAAAATTCCCGGAAAAATGGTTTATTTCGGAATTTTTTAATTAAAATACAAGATCAACACTTATTCCGAAAAAAGTAAAAAAATTCCGAAAAAAATTATTCTTGATTGGGGTTTATGATTTGATTAGAAAAACTCCATTGTTCTCTTTTGTGAATTATGATTAGTTTGATCTAAATTTTTAGGTGCTCATCTATTATAGCTTCACAAAAGGTACACCTCTACTGTAAGTATCAATTTGTTCATCCGAAGTTCTTATAATTTCTGGAGTTATCAAATTTTCAAAAATTACGAAATTTAACTTCTAGTGAAATTTAAAATTTTCATTGTTGAACACTTATTCTGAAAAAAGCAAAGAATTTCGGAACAATATAATAAACCACGTTCCATAATAATTTATTTTGTATATTATATATAATATTTTAATAAATAAATAAATAATCAAATTTTTTTTAGTTTTTTCGGAATAAGTGTTGATTTTGTACTTTAATGAAAAAAATTCGAAATAAATATGTTTCCAATTTTTTTTTACTTTTTTCGAATAAGTGTTGATTTTGTATTGTAATAAAAATTTCCAGAAAACTTATTTTTGCGAAAAAATAATTTTTCCATGTTGGATTGCTTAGGTGGATGGTCATGTAAGCAAATCTAATCCAGTAGGACTGTCATGTCAGCTTCAATGGCAAGCCTAACGGTTTAAAGCGCATTTGTGGTCCAAAACATAGACAGCAAGGATAGTTTTGGTATAAAAAACAAACGAAGGGTATTTTTGAGCTATTTCATATAGTTCAAGGACATTTTTGGCCTTTTTTCGATAGTGGAACTATGTTCCTACTGACATATCGTATTACAAATTTTAGGGCTTTAATGTTAATCCAACATACAGGTTCATCTAAGCTTTCTTGCTATAGGTAGGGGTGTGCATTGGAATCGATTTTTTGATAAATCGAATCGATTATTTCTTATCGGTTTATCGATATCGGCTTATCGATTTATCGATTTCGATTTCGATTTCGAAATTTTCCTTATCGAGTTATTGATTTCGATTTCGATTTTGTCTTTTTTTGTTATCGGTTTATCGATAAACCGATAAGATATACTAAAAAGACAAATATACCCTTATTCTATAATACCCTTTCCTTTACCCTAAGTCCCTAACCCTATTATTTCTTCCTTATGCAACCACAACATCTTCCTTATACTGCATCTTATTCCTTTGTTTCTTTCTTTCTTTCGATTCTTTTCCCATGGGTTCTCTTTAGTTGCTCAGAGATACACAGTGTTTACTCACGCTTCAATGATTGAATCTTGTTGTTTCTTTGAGCTTCTTTTTCGATGTTCCCGAGGTTGTCTATATATATGCTCTAATTTGTTGTGTACTAACGTTTTTAAATAATTGGATTTGCTTTTAACGGCCTTTTGTTTTAACTCTGACAGATGTACTTTTTTTATTTCCTTTATGTTTTAAAGATCTGACCTCTTTATACTGAAATTGTGATTTGGATTCATATATCCTCCCACCACTTATTTTAGAGGTATAGTTGATTCAGTATTCTTTATTGAACCAGTTTCATTTGCTGAAATTCTGCACCTATTGGTGTAGTTCTCTGTTTGATTGAATTCCGAAATTTTTAGCTTCATGTTGATTTGTTCTCTTTTGGAAGGCAAGATTTACAGAAACTTGTTAAACTGAAGAGTCAGCTTCATTATTTGTATTTTTGCTCCTTATGATCATTTTTGTTTACGAATGTTCATTTCGGGTGGGTAAGGGATGGGGGCTGTTTGAGTTTAATATATTTCTTGATTGTCCATATTAGTTAGGCGTGTTTATAGCAATATACTTTTCGTGGAATCCCGCAAATTTTCTTATTGATATAATCGATAATCGAATCGATAAGCACCAAAAATCGATAAATCGAAATCGAAAAAATCGAAACTTTATTGAAACGATAACGATAAACATATGTACAAATCGATAATCGATAAGGATCAAAATCGAATCGATAAATCAAATGCACGCCCCTAGTTATAGGTCAAAATTTGATAATATACACCTACAAATTCTATGATTCAAAAATTAGATAACGATGATAACGAGTTCCAATAATTTGTGAAAAACAGCTTGTCTCAGCCTCACTTCAAGTGAAACGAGAGGCCAGTAATACATAAACGCGCCACTTGGACAAATCATTGGTTAAAGAACATCCAAGCGCATAATTTTATCTTGTGGTAGCAAGAGATTTGAATTGACATTCATTTTATCTCGATAGAAGCTTCTCGAAGTTGGAATAAGTTACTCCTCTCTTTGGTCCACTTTAATTAATCTTTTGGTTTTTTTCATAATAACAATATTTAATTTTTTCATATATCAAGAAAGAATTAACTTTTTTCCTTCTAAATTGCCCTTTGAATAAATGTATCTATTATATTTCCAAGGAACAAACTAATAATATGATTTATTTTCTTATTAATTAATGTTAAAAAGTGAATTCCATAATATATGTGAAAACAGTCAAAAGAATCAATTAAAATTGACCGGAGAAAGTATATTTTGCTACTCCCTTCGGTCCACAATAAGTGACCGATTTACTTTTTTATTTTGATCCAAAATAAGTGTCCATTTATATAATCAAGAAAGAATTCAATTTGCTTTTACAAAATAACACTTATGTGCATGTCCCTAAAAAGTTTTCTTACTCCTCACATTAAATATTTAATTAAGGTAGTTTAGTCATACTAAATTTTTTTGTATAGAATTTAGTATTTTTTAATGGACGTGTCAAAAGTAAATTGGTCACTTATCGTGGACAAGAAGAAGTATCCGTTAACAGGTTCTTGGAATGCTTTTAATTAATGGATAGCATTATGTCTTTAGTATAAAGTAGTAGGGATGGCTTTTAATTAATGGAATGCTTAGATGGGGATTGGAGTGGAGAGGCCAAGTTTTAGGCTGTTGGAATGCCTATGTAGGATATATATAAGGAGTAAATACTGTTTCTAATGGGATAGGCAAAATATAGATTTTTGAAAGATTTGGGTGTGTAAAAAATATTTTCGTGATCAACAGTTGTGTAACATGAATTTCGGTACAAGTTCAAATGGCATTTTATGTATTATGCCATTAGAAAAAGAATAGTTTCATTTTATGTTTCATCATTTTTTTTATTTATCTGTTTTAAAAATAAAAAAAAATTATGTTTAAAAATAATTTACCTTATAATTTCTCATTTTTCACTTGTTTGCATACTCTTCTAGCAACATAAATTGTTTCTTCAGTTTTTAAACTACGTGGCTAGTACAAAGGGTGTAACTCGCCCACTAAGCCTAGGCACATGAGAAAAATCCACTTAGCAATTTAAATCCCGGTCTCCTGTAATTTTCACTAATTTCATTGACTAGTATGTCACTCACCTTAGGTGCAACGTTTGTTCGTTTTTATACAAGCGTCGTAACCGGAAGCCCCAAAGTTTCAAATTTGTGGTAGAAATGGGCGGCTCAAGAAGATTGATGGTCTAAAATTAATATTTAATTTAGGCATTTTTAGAAGGAAAAAAAATTCATCTATATTTTTAATTGAAGTCAATTTTTCTAGCTTTTTAAGATGTAAAGTTATTAATAGTTTATAAATAATTTAATCTCTCCTAAGATATTATTGATTTTAGATAATAGAACCAGATTCAAAAATTTTATAACTTGATATCAAAATAATTTTTGATGTACTAATATATTTGTTGAGACGCATGAAACATGAGGGGGAAAAGGGGGAAAATGCACAATATATTTATTCAACGGTACTCTTCAACTCTTTTTTTTTTTAAATATAAAATAAAACTCTTTTCTTTCTAGAAAGAACAATATAACTTATCGAGAACTTAAGTTTTGTTTGCAGAAACCAAAAAATAGAATATAAGAATGTAGTACACTTTTTCAGTTAAGAAAGATAAAAAAAAATAAGACTTGAACTATTGGAGATACCAAAAAATTGATTCTAAAAGTTTATTATATGTTTTTAGTGAGAAATGTAAAAAGAGAATAATAATATAGGTACCTCACTAATGATGTCAATCGTAAATAATGAAAAGTTTTATATTTGCGACAAGGGTTTAGGGGAGTGATTCTCTTTCTCCAATTTATGCTCAAACGGTTACTTCAATACTAAATTAAATGTTATCTTTACTTTTTTTTAAATATTTTATTTTTTATTTTAACATACCCAAAATATTTAGACCCTTTCTCTAAAGATTGTTCTGATGTGTATATGATCCAACTTACATAATTAGACATATCGAGTTTGAGTCCTGTGATTAAAAAGAAATCTATTAAAATGTGTTCTCTTTTTTATTAAGTCTTACGCAATACGAATCTTAATTAATCGGAATATCAATACAGATACAAGTAAAAAATAAATAAATAAAAATTTGAGGCCCTCAAATTTTTGGGCCTAAAGCCTTTGCTTCAGGGTCTTCACCCTTGGGCCGCCTCTTAGAATTCAAATAGTTGTAACAATTGCATCAACTCTTTATCCACGAGCGAAATAAGAAGGAAAAAAAAAAGAGCAAAAAGATAGGAGAATATTTCTGGAGGAGAAAACAGCTTAAATCATAACCTCAAAGGCAAGTAGTTCCAAGAGATTTCAATCTTTATTGTTACTCGATCAATCTATTCATTCAACCAAATAAAGAAAACAGAGGCCATGTCAAAAATTAAAGTCCCTTTGAAATGTCCACCTAATATATAGCCAATCTTCAATTGTGTGGCCGTTAGGAATTCGTTAGCCAAATCCACATAAATTTTCTTACTCTCACTTTAGCCATACACTTCAAAGAAGTAACAACTTGTGCTATAAAGTCTCTCACTTCCCATACTTTCTTGTTTCTTCACCAACTAACTGTTGAATTTATTCTCTCAGCAAATTATAAAAGAATTCGTTTCTAAATCAGTTTTCTGTTTGTGTTCAGAGTTAGTCAAAGACCATGGCTACCTCTGTCTCAACCATTGGAGCTGTCAACAAAGCACCGGTACTATGTTTTTTCTCGTCACTCTTTAAACAATGTCAATTTTGTTTATTATATATGATACTACTTTCTATTTTTTCAAATTTCAAGAATCAATTAATTATTTTTTTCCTACATTGCCTTTGGAGTAAATAGTGTTAGAGTATGTGTTAGGAGTGTTTATGTGAAGAGGTAGTAAAGATTAATATGGTCAATTCTATTGCTAATTAATATTAAAAGTTGAATTTCTTAATATGTGTAAAAACAACCAAAAAATTACTTATTTTGGACCGGAGAGAGTACTTAGTTATAATCCATTGTATAAATATTTGACTGAAATGAGCTTAAATAGAGTGACATGGTCCGTGACAATTCGTATAGCCGACCCCAGTTTGCTTGGATTGAGACATAGTTGTTTTTGTTGTAATGACTTGAAATTGAAGTTCTTTCAGTAAATTCTTGGATGGGGTCCTTTGAATTTTGTAAAAGAATAGCAAGAAACTTAACTGGATAATTTTGGAATGTTTGTGTTTGAGATCGATAATATAGGTTTGACATCTAAACCAGAATAAATGGCAGCCGGGTGCATTAAGCTCCCGCTATGCACGGATCCGAAAAAGGGCCGGACCTCAAGGGTCTGTTGCACGCAGTCTTACCTTGTATTTCTGCAAGAGGCTGTTTCCACGGTTCGAACTCGTGACCTTCTGGTCACATGACAACAACTTTACCAGTTACGCTAGAATACAGTGGGAAAACAAAAGACTATGGATTGTGGGGTTTATTCAAGATTTTACCATGATTCAGTGGCTGTTACTAAGAAAGCATTTTTGTTGCAGTTGAGTTTGAACAACTCAGTTGCTGGAACTTCAGTTCCAAGCACAGCCTTCTTTGGCAAAACTTTGAAGAATGTGTATGGAAAAGGTGTTTCAAGCCCCAAGGTGGTTACAAACAAGAGCTTGAGGATTGCAGCTGAAGTAAAAGATGCCGATCCCAAGAAACAGACTGACGGTGACAGATGGAAGGGTCTTGTCGCAGACTTTTCCGATGATCAACAGGACATCACCCGGGGTAAGGGTATGGTTGACAGTCTTTTCCAGGCTCCAACCGGTACTGGTACTCACCACGCTGTGTTGCAATCCTACGAATACGTCAGCCAAGGTCTTCGCCAGTAAGTGTGACCATCTCATCTAAAAGCGTAAACTGCTGAAATACTACAGTTCTGTTTTACTTAATTATATCTTTGACACTCCGTTAAGGGAGGAAATTGTGTTAATAAAGAAGTTTTGGTTCTAAATGTACTTTCACTTTGCTTATCTAGGTACAACTTGGACAACAAGTTGGACGGATTCTACATCGCTCCTGCTTTCATGGACAAGCTTGTTGTTCACATCACCAAGAACTTCTTGAAATTACCTAACATCAAGGTATGTGAAGGAAATGTTTTGTTTTAAAATTCTGGCTTTAGCAATCTTTCTTTTGGTGTAAAAAGAAGATTGAACTTTGTTTATGTTTCTTACAGGTTCCACTTATCTTGGGTATCTGGGGAGGCAAAGGTCAAGGTAAATCATTCCAGTGTGAACTTGTCTTCAGAAAGATGGGAATCAAGTGAGTTTTGCCCTAAGTTACATACTATATCTTAACCTATGTTGCCGGGACTCTTCAAATGTTGTCGTACATGTGTTGGATCTTTCAATAATACACTACTTTTGGAGGATCCAATAGGCACCTGACAACATTTTTGGAGAGTCCAAGCAACATAGATCAGAATTTGTCAAGGGAAATGGATTAAAGTTACTTACAATGTTTGGTCTATAAAAATTGCAGCCCCATTATGATGAGCGCTGGAGAATTGGAAAGTGGAAATGCAGGAGAGCCAGCTAAATTGATTAGGCAAAGGTACAGAGAGGCAGCAGAAATCATCAGAAAAGGTAACATGTGTTGCCTCTTCATCAACGATCTCGATGCAGGAGCTGGTAGAATGGGTGGAACTACTCAATACACTGTCAACAACCAAATGGTGAATGCCACTCTCATGAACATTGCTGATAACCCGACAAATGTCCAGCTCCCCGGTATGTACAACAAGCAAGAGAATGCCAGGGTCCCTATTATCGTCACCGGTAACGATTTCTCAACATTGTATGCTCCACTTATCCGTGATGGTCGTATGGAGAAGTTCTACTGGGCACCAACTAGGGAAGACAGAATTGGTGTTTGCACAGGTATTTTCAGGACCGACAATATTCCTGTTGAGGATGTTGTCAAGATTGTCGACAACTTCCCTGGACAATCTATCGGTAAGCACACTAAAAATTACATAAAGTTTTAAGATGAATAAGCAATGATGATATCTGAATGCTGACAAGGTAGGTTGCTCTGATAGTAAGCACCCTCGACTTCCAACCAAGAGGTTGTGAGTTCGAGTCACCCCAAGAGCAAGGTGGGAAGTTCTTGGAGGGAAGGATGCCGAGGGTCTATTGAAAACAACCTCTCTACCTTAGGGTAGGGGTAAGGTCTGCGTACACACTACCCTCCCCAGACCCCACTTGTGGGATTATACTGGATTGTTGTTGTTGTTGATATCTGATGGATACCTTTACTCTAAAAAACAGACTTTTTCGGTGCACTAAGGGCGAGAGTATACGACGATGAAGTAAGGAAGTGGATTGCAGGCGCTGGAATTGAAAAGATTGGAGACAAACTTTTGAATTCTTTTGACGGACCACCAACTTTTGAGCAACCAAAGATGACCATTGAGAAGCTCCTCGAGTACGGTAACATGCTTGTACAAGAGCAAGAGAATGTGAAGAGAGTTCAGTTGGCTGACAAATATCTCAAAGAGGCCGCACTTGGTGATGCCAATGCTGATGCCATTAACAATGGATCCTTCTTTGCTAGTTAGTATTTTTATCGACTTGAAGCCAAAAACCAAGAGGTTTGATTAATGCTTGTTTATAGTAAATGTTTTAACAATAAGACAGAAAATTTTGAGAAGAGAGTTTCATAAACTTATGTATTACAACTTGGATGCAGGAAAAGAAGCACAACATGTTGATGTTCCTGTTGGTGAAGGCTCTACTGATTCAATTGCAACTAAACTTGATTCAACTTCTATGGCTGAAGATGGAAGTTATCTTTTCAAATTTTAAGGGCACTTTTGTGGGAGTAGCTATTTGATATGACCAGAATTGTGTATTTATGTAGTCAGTTCTGTTTTGTTAATACAAGATTTGGTTGAGCTTTTGTATCAGTTCAGTAAGCAATTTCTTGATTTTGAATCTAAAGGTTTGGTTTACCAGAATACATTACATATGGAACCCTCAGTGTTTGAACTCCGCAAGGTAACATCAATAACTCGAAAAAATAAAGAATAAACACCAAAAGAAATAAGATCGAGTACCATATCTAATTGAGGCGCATGTATTTGAGGGGCAGGTTGAAAAAAAAAGGCACTACTTACTACCCAGGGCGGTGGGGCGGGCGGGTTTAAATTTTGGCAGAGTAAGACTTGACCCGCCAACCCTGCATGCCATCTTTAACTAGGGGAAATGCACGGTTAGCCACTAATAACATGTGTATTTACTTTTAAATTACGGTTTAAAATGTCTTTAGTCTTTAGCCACTGCTTTAATAAATTTTACATGCTCGGACGAAAATACCCTTCTGCTCCTAAAGTTTCAAGTGTCCTTAACTTTTGAACTTGTAACTCTAAGTTCAGGACTACATGTCCTTATTTTATGAGCTTGTAAGTCTAAGTTAAGGAATACATGTCCTTAACTTTTGTACTTGGAACTCGAAGTTTAGGACTACTTGTCCTTAATTTATGTTCTTGTAACTCTAAGTTAAGGACTGCATGTCCTTAACTTTTAAACTTGTAACTCTAAGTTAAGTACTACCTATCCTTAACTTTTTAACTTATAACTCTAAGTTCAGGACTACATGTCCTTAACTTTTTAACTTGTAACTCTATGTTCAGGACTACATGTCCTTAATTTCTATTTTTCTAACTCTATGTTAAGGACTACCTGTCCTTAACTTTTTAACTTGTAACTCTAAGTTCAGGACTACATGTCCTTAATTTATGTTCTTGTAACTCTAAGTTAAGGACAACTTGTCCTTAATTTCTGTGCTTGTAACTCTAAGTTCAGGACTGCATGTCCTTAACATTTTAACTTGTAACTCTAAGCTAAGGACTACCTGTCCTTAATTTGTGATCTTGTAACTTGAAGTTTAGGACTATCTGTCCTTAACTTTTGAACTTGTAACTCTAAGTTCAGGACTACATGTCCTTAACTTTTGAACTTGGAACTCGAAGTTCGGGACTACCTATTCTTTAATTTATGTGCTTGTGACTCTAAGTTAAGGACTATCTGTCCTTAATTTCTGTGCTTGTAACTCTAAGTTAAGGACCAAGTGTCCTTAATTTTTGACTTTCCAACTCTAAGTTCAGGACCAAGTACCTACCACAACCATGACTCTTTATGTCTTCTGCTATGCATTTTGTGTAACCCAATAACACCTCGAATTACACTGACTTTATTTGCCTCGCCAAAATTATCAAGATTACAATTATCGAAATCATTATTAACAACAACATTGGGAATGATAATTGATAGATAGTTTATATTGTTTTGGGGTATGATTACGGAAATGAGTTGAAAAAGAAAGGGCAATATATGTTCACAGGAACAAGACTTTTTGATTTGACTGAGTGTAGGAAAAATTTGATAGTTGTCACCACAAGCTAGACATTATCTCCATTATTGGTATACCCGGATTTGATACAGGGGTTGGGCAGGAAAAGAGATAGAAGAAAGGATAATCTAGTCTTTTCATATTAATTTTAATAGACTAGTGACTACTATTTAAGCATTAAAAATATTGAATAAAAAGTAAATACCACTTTAAAAAGTGGCTATCCCACGCAATCTTTACTCTTTTAACTATTTCCCCTTTCCCAAACAATCAAAAATAACAATATCTAAGAGTCCAAGCCCAACTTAAAAGAAAGTTGAGAAATGTATATTTGTAATCGATAAAATAATTTTTTTGTATATGTGCATATTATATATATATATATATATATATAA
>ML294734.1:20604-49584 GCA_005239495.1 Nicotiana undulata | reverse complement strand
TTCTGGGGGGCCCCCCCCCCCCCCCCCCTTACTACATATTTATAATTGGAACTACGGGACGGTATCCCGGGAGATTTCATTGTGTGATGCGTTGTGCTGAGCCGAGGGCTCCATTTTTTTTTACTGTCTTATTTCAGATTATTCACCTTAACTGTCTACTTTAGAACTTATTTCTTTTTCGTACTATTTTAACTATTATAAATCCAGTAGAGCCTTAACCTGACCTCGTCACTACTTGACTGGGGTTAGGCTTGGCACTTACTAGGTACCGAATGTGGTGTACTCATGCCCTTTCCTGCACATATTTTTCGTGTGCAGATCCAGATTCAAGTTCTCAGCCACGTGGCTAGTGGTCGTCGCAGCTGTTTCGAGGAGACCGTAAAGTAATTCTGCCGCGTCCGCAGAATCCTCCGAGTCACCTTCCATTCCGGTCTAGATAGAAATTTCTATGTATTTTCTTCCCGTTGTATAGAGCTATTACTGTATAGAAGCTTGTGACTATGATGTGTCATTCCGGGTTTTGGGAGTTATACTTGTACATGTCGAGCGGCTATGTTATGTCTACTTATATTTTTCCTTTTCTGTCTAAATTATTTTATCGTTTTGAATTAAGATTTTCCGAAAATTTAGGCTTACCTAGTCATAGAGACTAGGTGCCGTCATGATACCTTTTTTGGAGGGTAAATCGGTTTGTGACACTCGTGGCATAATCAATCAGGCCCGCGGCCTCTCATATATCATAAATCAGTACAACATGTTGCGGCGCGCAGCCCGATCCCATGATATCCTCACAACATAGGCCCTCGGTCTCACTCAGTCAGAAACCTCTCAAGCCACTCGGGCTATCAATAAAACAGGGTGTTCAGCCCCAAAATATCATTTTATGCAACAACACGGAGTAAATAAGACTGAGTTATGAAATTAGTAAAACATGGCATGACTGAGTGCAAATCTTAAAAATATACAGTGAGGAAATAGTAGTAAAAATCCCCTGAGGGTCCAAACAATTTGGCATGAGGCCCAAATATGGCATTCAACCCAAAACATAGTAATGTTTTCTAAAACACAAAATATCATATAGATTCCAGTCATATGCGCAACTTAATAGTTGCTACGAGACGGACCAAGTCACAATCCCCAACGATGCACGCCACACGCTCGTCATCTAGCATGTGCGCCACTTCAAAATAGTGAAACGATGTGAAATCTGGGGTTTCATACCCTCAGGACAAGATTTACAATCATTACTTACCTCAATCCGAGCAAAATCCTATTCTGAAATGCCTTTGCCCCTCGAATCGGCCTCTAATCGACCGGAATCTAGCCACAGTTAATTCAATTCAGTCAATACTAATTATAGGAATTAATTCCATATGAAAATACTAATTTTTCCAACAAAATCCGAAATTTAACTCAAAATTGCCCGTGGGGTCCACGTCTCAGAATCCGACGAAACTCACAAAATCCGACAACCCATTCAACCACGAGTCCAACCATACCAAAATTACTAAATTCCGATAACAATTCGGCCTCCAAATCTTCAAATCTTATTTTCAAATCCCTAGGTCCAAATCCCCAATTTACACCTCAAAAACATGTAATCTAGTCGGATTATTCGATGATAATTCAATATTATGGAGTATAAATGATCACAAGTGACTTGCCTCAACATTTCCCATGACTTCTCACTCAAAAATCGCCCCAAGCTGCGTTCTTTTCGTCCAAAAATGTGGAAATGAGCTTAAAAAACAAGACAGCTCAATAAAACACGATTATGGTCGCTAAAAGCCCTATTCCCCTCGCTAAAAGTGCCAAATCTGGCCGCTAAAGGTGCGCACCAGATCCTGTTGCACTAGCAATATTTATTTTCACTAAAAAGGCTCTAACTCCACCATACGAACTCGGAATTCGATGATTCTTGTTCCCATGAGTCACAAATAATTATACGAACATATCCCTTCAATCTAAACTCAATTCGGAGCTCATTTGCTCAGTGCGATACCCATTTCGCTCGTTAAATAATTAACTCATGTTTCGCGTCAAAAACTCAATCGCGACTTGATAAAATTAGACCAAACTTTCCAGATCACTCTTATAATTCATTATCAAAATCTCGGAAGTCTCGAAATCAAATTTCGATCTCTAAAACTAAAAATGAACCTTTGGATCATTTCATGATTATGCTCAAAATGCCAAAATCTTCCAGAAACTCTTCCAAAATTATCCGAGCCTCAAGGGTCCCCAACCAAGTATACTAACAAGTCCCATAATATGACACAAATTTAGTCGATGCCTCAAATTACATCAAACAATGCTAAAACCGTGAATCACACCCCAATTCAAGCTTAATGAAACTAAGAACTTCTAACTTCTATATTCGATGCCGAAACCTATCAAATCAAATTCGATTGACCTGAATTTTGCACACAAGTCAGAAATGACACTACGAACCTATTCCAACTTCCGCAATTTTATTTCGACACTGATATCAAAATTTCCATTGTCGGCCGAGAAACACCAAATTTTCAATTTCGCCAATTCAAGCTTAATTCTACCACGGACCTCCAAATCACATTCCGGACGCGCTCCCAAGTCCAAAATCACCTAACAGAGCTAACCAAATCATACAAATCCAAATCTGAGATCGAATACTTAAATGTCAAAACTTGGTCAAACCTTTCAAATTTAAAGCTTCAAGCTGAGAATTGTTCTTCCAAATCTATTCGGATTATCCTGAAAACCAAAACCGACGATTTACATAAGTCATAATACATCATACAGGGCTAGTCATGCTTGAGAACTTGCGAGCGAAGTGCAGATACTCAAAACGACCGGTCGGATCGTTACAATACACTTCTCTCAGCTAATCATTGCTTTTTTTCTTTAGCTAATCATTACTATAATTATTATTCTCACTATTGACCAAATTATTATCTCTTGTAATTATTTCTTCCCTCCGGTTTATTCCAAAACTTGCTGGTATTATTATATTTTCTGATTCATGTATCCTCTAAATAAATAAAGGTAGGCTTGTTTAATGTGCTTGGATTGAACTTAGAGTAAAAAAAATAAAAAAATAAAAAAAATTATGATTTAAAACAAATCATAAACATTTGTGCGATTATAAATCATCATATTAAGCATAAAATTGAAAGTTCAATGTTAATTCGTTGTTAAATTTAAGGAAATATGACTTTTTCTTCTGCTCGGTAAAACAACTAGGCAATCCGAGCGTACATTCAGGTTTTAAGAGATATTGTACAATTCGTCAAACAAATTTTCAAAAAGAGTTAAAGGGGATGACCTAAGAAAAACATCATCAAGAGGAGAAAACGCCAAGTCCTTTATTTAGATATGGCATTATTTAACGCTGATATTCAAATTTCCTAACCCCCAACTACCTCTGTCCATATATATATATATATATATATATATATAAGTCTTGTAATGTAACTAGAATATTATATTTATGAGTTCTGAATTCTAGAAAAGTAACTTATTGGGTTTTGAATAAATTATATATATTATATGATTTTTTTAAAAGATAATATTCGAACAAAAACTATTAAGTTATGCCAAATCTGTAGGCAATAGCTGCTCTCCTATCATCAATGTCTCAAAAGTGATTAAAAAAATCAAAAAAATAGAAAGCCAACTCATCAACATTCATTATAGATAGTTTGGGTGTTGAGGTTGCCTTCTATTTCGTATCCTTACCCAAAAAAGGAAAGAAAAGAAAATGGGAAAAGCTAGCCCAACTCATTAGTCGTTAAGATTCGTTAAATGCGCTCAGAAATGAAAATAATTCTCCACTTTCTTTTGCTTCTTTTGATTCAGGAGTTTGCTTATTCATTGGGATTATGCAACATAAACCAGAAGCCTTTGGGTCCTGCTGTTGTGTTTGGTCGTAGACCGCCGCAGCGGCCACCACCTTCTCCAAAGCCTAATCCACCAGTACGTCCTTTCCTTACACCACCACCACCGCCACCGCCACCACCCTCTTCATGTGTAACGCCACCAGCACCTTACCCCTAGTGCCACGCGCCATGTATGCAGAGACGGATCCAAAATTTAAACTTCATAAGTTCAGTGTTGAAGGTTCTTAGCATTAAATTTATTGTATATTTAAAGTTATGAGTTCTTCATCTCTACTTTGTGTTGCAATTTTAGTGAATTTTATATATAAATCGTTAAAAGTAATGAGTTCAGATGAATCCGGCATTAACAAACAACATCCGCCTCTTTTTTCTTGCTTTTTTATTTCTTTATAATATAAGATATCTTTTTCAGGAAAATGGCTCGAAAGTTTTAGGGTTAATGGTCTACTGCATGCCATGTTTTTCCTTTTGAACTAGTCGCAGAGACATCCTTTAATAATATGGGTGTCATCCGATTCACAGCTTTACAAAAATTTCGTTTTATGCGCGTAAAAAATGTATGGTCTAAAAAATTATAAATATATAGAAGAGTCAAACTCAAACACGATTTCAAAAGTAATTCAAATTAACCAACTAGGAACATAAAGTAAAACTTTAGAACTACCAAGTCTCGCACCATTTCTCTTGTTTCTTTCTTTACTAGGTGAAGTGAAGCACGTGCTACGCACGAACCCAACATGTATTTATAATTGAAAGAATTACATTCTATGTCAGTAGGCTCAATCTCATAACTAAAAAGAGCCCATGTTTTAAAATTTTATCTGACATAGTCCATGTTGCATAACGACGTGTGAACGTGTAATGTACTCTGTCCTTTTTATTATGTTCTTCGCGCGTGTAATGTACTTTCGTCCTATTTTATGTAGTACTTTTTCTAATTAGCTTTAAAAAGAATGTCATTTTTTTATTTAAAATTATTTATTTTTATAATTCCCACGTTATTCTTAATGAATTGATTTACAGCTACACAATTACCTATAGTTTATTTTAGAACACAAATTTGAAAAAAATTCCTTTTTTCTCTTGAACTACTTAGGTTATTCGAAACCATCAAAATGTCCTAAGTTTTTAAGTGGGTCATTAAATGTTGAATGCTTAAGGCTTAATGTTCTAAACCACGTTACTTATATTTGTCAAATTGTTATATTCTTTGGCGCAATTCATGTGATATAATTTTTTCGTTGAGCGTGAATTTAGACATAAATTTTAACTTTTTAAATTAAAATTTATATATGTAAAAATTACTATATATCACAATAATTAAATATGACTTTGCAATATATAAGATTAATTATTACTAATTATTGATGATATTGTATCAATTCATTTCATTCCTCAAGTGTAATAACAAATTACAGAATACATAACCTAAATTGATAAAGAAGTGTTTATGTTAATTTGGTCTATTGAAATACGTTAACGCTTTATTTAATAATTTTTGTTGACGCTTTGTTTAAGATGCTTAATTAATATTTCATAAAATTTTATTATTTAATCTTTAGGTAGTCCGTGATGCGCACTGGACCGATAATACTATATTAAATTCACAAAATTTCAGCTTGTATTTGAATTTTATCCCCATTTTTTTTAAAGTTTTTCACATTTTAGTGTTCTTATCTCCTGCTTCCTCCCTTTCCTCCTCCTTATTTTTCCAATTTCTTCCTTCTACTTATTCTTCTTCTCAGTTTTTTTGGGTCTGACTCCATCTCGACCCTATTCTTCATTCTTGAATATTAATATAGCATAAAAAAACTACGAGTTCTATGTCTTCAAGGAAACAAGAAAATCATGAGTTCTATGTCAAGGAAAATACTTGTATCTTTTATATTGTATATTTGTATATAAGATATCGTGTCGATACGTGTTAAATAACAATTTAAAATTGAAACAATTTTGTATACATCTTTGAAGGTATCACTTATTGTATGAGGTCATGAAATTTGACAGCGCCCTTTACATCTTCTTCTTTTGTAGTCAACTACCATATGAATGCGCATTATAATAAACTAATCCTAACGTCAATTCTTTTGTGTTATTATAATAATTTCTTGTAAGTTAAATAACACATAAATCTTCCATTACGATAATTTCAATAATTTAACAAAATATTCTAATGAAGATATATGTGTTTTTCTTCTTCTTATACACTGCATTTTAGATTGATTTTCTACATAAATGAAGTTATAAGGATTGATCTTCCTAAGCTATTCTCAATTCTGAGGATTAATGTGTTGTAACTCTGATGGTTGGAGCATGTCAATCAAATAGATTTATGGTAAAAACTTGCTTGAGTGTTTACGCTAAATCAACAACAACAACAACAAACCCAGTTTGATCCCAACAGGTGGGGGTTTGGGGAGGATAGTCTGTACGCAGACCTTACCCCTACCTAATGCAAGTAGAGAGGTTGTTTCCAATAGACCCTCGACAAACTAATTAATTATGGCTAACTAATAAATTAAGGTGAGAATGTATATTAATTAACTATAACTTAGTGATAATCATATTTGGAAAAATATGTGTTACGCACTTTACGAGTTAGTGTAAACACCCAATGCGAGTAAGTATTTAGCTCGTGATGATTAATATAAACTACATATCTTTATTTTAATTATTTTTTTTTTGTTTAAATTTCAAACAAAATGAGATGTTACAAAAGGGAGACACTTTCTAAAAGAAATGCTTTTGTCCTACTATTCCTTATTTTTAAGCTTTTAAAGTTTTGCTGCTTAAATATAAGCTACTTTTCTTTCATGTTAAGCATTCTGTTGAGATTTTATGAAACATGAGCAGGTTGCACCATCTTAGTCATGAAACATTATAAATTACATTAATTCAATTATGCAGCCACGAAATTCTTCAGTCCATTTACCCCCTATTTAATTAACCAATCACGAAATTCTTCAATTTTTCGCTCACTACTATATGCATTACTGACGAAATTGATCTTTTAAATTTTTTTATATTTCTAAGGTTCTCTTTGCAACTACAACTAAACTTATAGACCAAATCTCTGAATTTGTGTGGGGTCCACTTCCTTTGGCAGTTTTGAAGAGTACGTACATATAAGTTGTGGAATCAAAAGTTTGAGTGGGCCCATGTTGGTACCATATATATATATAGTAGAAATGCGATTTCACAAAAAGTTTGAGTAGGCCCATGTCGTTGCCAGGCATGCATGTTGATGAAACATGCTGCTCAAGAAGTTTATTTTTATGTGCATAAAAAATGTGTGGTCTAAGAATTTGTAAGTATTACAATAGTCAAACACGATTTAAAAAGTAAATCTAATTAACCAATTAGGGACATAATGTAAAACTTTAAAACTATGAAGTTTCAGACCAACTCACGTATAAATTAAATTGTGACAATAGAGTCATAGTGCTTATGTGAACTCTTGCACACATGATTCTCGGTCATTTTGCTAATGTCAATTAGAACTAGTAAAGTTTGAAATTGTCAAATCAAAGATGTTTTACCAAAAATATGATAATACATTTAATATAAGGTTTGTTAGATTTAAACGTCGTGTTTATCCTAGCTAGACTTATTAACTATTAGATCTAGAAAAAATGCGGGTTCTTGAATGGAGTAAGAATGTTGCAATAAATGCTGAACAAGGAGACTAACGATGATTGGCAATGAATATATGCGTAAAGATATGAAATAAGTGCATGCAATGGCAATAAGTGTAATAACAGGTGATTACACGCCCAAATACCACGAGTCGAATACCAACAATCTTGTTTGTCGGTTGAGCAAATGATAGACAATGTAAGAGAACTTCTGTGTTCTTGGATCTAGGATATAGAAAGGCGATTCTTAACTTTGGAATCAATAGATAAGACAAGGAGTGTATATTATTTCAATAGTCAACAATACAAAGTGTTCTTTTTTTAGATTCACTGATGCCCCTTTTTTCTCTCTTAGTGTTCTATATATATGGGACATTCCTAGAGAAACCCTAAAAAGTACAAGGGAGGGAATATTCTGTTAGAATATTCTCCATCTTAAAATCATAACTGGGCGGCCGCTATTGGGGTCTTCTGCTCGTTTTTACCTGAGCTAGGACCACGGACCCTTAACCCTTGGTCGAACTGTACTTCGATACCGGTTGTCGTCGTCACTAAGCGTGAACCAAAATTTGACCAATGATACACTCAAATTACACTTTAAAATAGTGTAAAGCAATCGATGTCAAATATAGTAACCAAACTAGGTTGGGGTCGAATCCCACAGAGAATAATATGTAGGCGATTAGGAATGTAAGAGAATTATCACTTATCGCGCAATGCCAAACACTTAGATTTTTGGTTGTAAAAATATTATAACTAACTACAAAAAAGTAAACTAACCTAGAAAGAAAGTAAAATGATCAATGGCTACAAGTATGAATGCATCGGGAATTACACTCAAGTAATGATCCAATGTATTTCACAATTTTACAAATATGAACGAGTTTATGTTAATTAGCCACAAATAATAATTCTTAATTAGCTTCTTCCGAAGACTAACAAGACTTCTTAATTGAATTATTCCTAACCCAATTAAGAGATTAAGCACACCCAAATATGGCTACAAGTAGTTCAATCCTATTCCTAGGTAGAATCTATAAAATGAGGGTTAAAACCTCAAGTTCTTGTTAATTAATCTTTCCCAACCCCAAATTATCTTTTCCAAAATTAATTCGGAGTTAATGGGCGAGTCCTAGGGTTAGCTAGTCCCTTTGGAAACATTAAAGAACAAGAATAATTAAAGAAACAACAACTCGCTTCATAAATCAATGAAAATCGTTCAATACATAAGTACAACAAGGTATTTAATCCACACTCTAAACAAGAGTATTTCCATAAACAAGATTAAGTGTTGGAAATAAATATTACACACTTAAATATTCAATGCAAAGCAAGAAAATAAAGAAATAAATATGAATGGGTAAGAAATCCTTAACCATAAGCTTAAAATCTTCAAAACCTAAGTGTGTGTGCAAACCCTAGCTTCAAAACTTGTTCTCTCTTGTCTTCAAGACTGAAAATATGCTAAATCAATGCCAAATGCCATGAACCAAAATCCTAACTCAGGTCATGATGGCGCCCAACACCGTGGTCAGGCAAGCCAACACTTGATTTAATAGTGAAATTTCCTTATTTGAATAAACATTCCAACACTTGCCAAATTTTAAGTTTAAAACATTAAATAAAAACGGATAAAATTAGACTGCCTTGGACAGAATCAACCATAAAGGGATCGTAACCCAATATTTACAACCCAAAAATAAAGTAATCACTACGTGTGTGCCAGGAACCAGTGTCACAAGTCTACAGGCATTCTAATAGGGTATAGCAAAAGATAAATAAAATGTCCTACTGTCTGAAGAACCAGACAGGAATGAACAAAAGAAGACTTCGTAGCGATGCTGAAGATCGTCACGGGAAGCAGCTCACCGTGAATTCAAGTCCAAATATAACTCAGGATCGAGCTCCGGCCTGATAACCAGATGCACCAGCCTCAGAACCTGTACAATTAAGTACAGAAGCGTAGCATGAGTACATAAACAAATATGTACCCAGTGAGTATCCCGCCTAACCTCAAAGAAGTAGTGACGAGAGGTCGACGTGATACTTACTAGGGCCAAACAATATACAATAAATACAGACTAAACAGAAATAGCAGTAATGAACAGTAATAAAGAAAGGAGCATCAAATAACGTTCTCTAGTACCTTTACGTATCAACTTCCATAGCATACAAGCTACTTAACCTTCCCTTTTTCATAAAATCAACAAATACAATTACAGGGCTTCCCATAAATCATCAAACAAATGGTAGGCCATGAACGTACGGCTGATACGACGTGAAAAGTAAATGTGCACTGCCGAGGGTCGAACGGCTCGAACCATAGATGCATCTATCTGACCCGCTCGCGAATAAAACATGCGACGCGGTTAACATAATACTAGGGCTATCCCGCTCGCGAATCATACATGCGACACGGGTTCCCGCATACATATACATAATTAACAGGCATTTCAGATAATTTAACATGGGATCATACTAGCAGAAAAGGATTCAATAATGCCAACTTCGAAATATAAACTCCTGGGCCTTCATATATGAAATCCGAGGATAATAGACTACCTAAACCACATGCAAGATCACGGATACAACACATAAAGCATGCTTGTGAATCCTAAACTACCCGACAAGGCATAATAGTAGCTACGCATGGACTCTCGTCACTTCGTGCGTGCGTGCGTAGCCCCCGCAATTAAGGACATGCAATCATTTATAATCACCTATGGGGACAATTCCCTCTTACAAGGTTATAAAGGAGACTCACCTCATGCCGAGCCTACTTTCCGGGTCAAGAATGCGCCTGAAACTTCAAATTCGTCTCCCAAGGACTCGAAACTAGTCAAATGTTGCATAAATAAATTAATTTATACTCAAAAGTATGAAATTCCCCTATTTACTTAGTTATTTCAACTTACTTTAAAAAATCCCAAAATACACCCCCGGGCCCACATGCTCGGATTCCGGAAATTTTTGAAGGAAACACTTACCCATAACCTAAGGATCATTAATATATAATTTTTGTATGATTTCATAGCTAGTTAGGGGGTAATTCCATAAATTTCATAAAGCTCTAGGTTTTTACTCTAACCCTTGATTTACACTAATTAGGATGTTAATTTACCTAGGAATTCATGTATTAAACTAACATTAGGGTAGAGATCACTTACCTTTCAGTAGCTAGGTCATTTGGCTATTTTCCAAGCTCTCAAGGTCGCCAATGGAGGAAAGAAAATGGTGTAAAATGATTCATTTATGTGTTTTAAAGAACCTCACTGCCTACAGGTCTTTCACACATGCGGCCTCGCATCTGCGAGATGAATCTCGCATCTGCAGAAATAGGCAAGTGGGGTCTGGGCTCACACCTGCGGCTCCGCTCCTGCAGATATTGATCCGCACTTGCGAGAATTAGCAGCTTCACCTGGGGCCGCATCTGCGAGGCTAGGACCGCAGGAGCGGTCTCGCACTTGCGACTGGGCCACCGCAGGTGCGATTGCACCAGATCTGGTGCACCAACAACTATTTTTGCTGGTTTTTAGCCTCGCTCGATACCCGAGCGGCATTTGGGCCCACCCGAGCCCCCGTCCAAATATACCAACAAGTTCCAAATCATAATACGGACTTGCTCGAGACTTCGGAACACCCAAAACAACGCTAAAACTAAAAATTACACCTCAAAACCCCTAGAATCAAGCTTAAGAACTTTAAGTTCTTGAATTCGTTAACAATGCGCCGAACCTATCTATACTACTCAGATTGACACCAAATTTTGCGAGCAAGTCATAAATGACATGACGGAACTATTTCCGGTCTCGAAATTCTGTTTGGACCTCGATAGCACCAAAAACATGTTCCAACCCACAATTTGAACTTAAGGAAACTCTCATTTCGCTATTGGGCGCCGAAACGCTCCTAGCTCATCCAAAACCCGTTCCGAACATACGCCCAAGTCCGAAATCATCATACAAAGCTACCGGAACTGTCAAATCTTGATTCCGAGGTCATTTACTCAAAACATTGACCGAAGTCAAACTTGGTCTTAAAGTCCAACCTTAAGGAACTAAGTGTTCCTATACCACTCTAAACTCTTCCAATTCCCGAACCACCCGTCCCCACAAGTCATAAGTCAGTAAAAGAAACTGCGGGAAGTCACGTTTAGGAAAACGGGGTCCTAAAACGCAAAACGACCGGTCGGATCGTTACACCAAAGATGTCCAAAGATACTGAAAATATCTGCTAGGTCGAGTATATGTGGGTTTGGGATTGAGAAAACGTGATTTTACAAAGTTGTCCAGGTCTGATGCCTGTTGACTGCATTTGCGGACAAATCCTCACAGGTACGGCTCCGCAGAGGCGGATTCCGCATCGCAAATGCGATTCCGAGTGAAGTTATCCTTTTTCGCAGATGCGGACCAAACTACCGCACATATAGTTCTGCAGGTGCGGATACCACGTCGCAGGTGCGGCCTCGGTACAATTGAGACAGTTGCGTAGGTGCGCAACATTACTTCGCAGGTGAGATGTCGCACCAATGACCGAAAATCCGCGGGTGCGGAATCACTGAAGGCTTTTGTGCTTTTTCCACCAATTTGTGCTCAATTCCACTTCAATTCAATACCAATCACTTCATGAATCATTTCCCTGGAAGTCGAACAATACACACCATAAACGATCTCATGTTATCATTAAAGGATGCCAAATCTAACGAAAAGAGGCTAAAATGAGTGGTAAAATCACCACTCATCAACACCCCCAACTTAAATCTTTTGCTTGTCCTCAAGCAAATCAAAACCACAACTCAATGAGGTTCTACCATTTAAAACACAAGTCGTATTGCTATCATTTACAAATCAGATTCTCCAACTAAGCATTATACTTATGGATTTGGTTAGTACTAATAATTAGGCTCAAGTATGCATCTTACCCGAATAACTCCCTCATTTAATAACAACTTCAAGAAGTGCAAGGGAGTTTCAAAATAATCAAGTGACAAGAATAAGCCTCAAGAAGTGACTCAAAAGCACTAGTCTACTACATATGCTCAACTCACTCATTTCCGGATATATCAATTTCACCAATACATCCTAATTCATGTGCCCGCACAAGAAAGAAAGTCCCAAAATCACCATATTTTCAAGAACAACACAAGGGAAAAATTCACAAAGACACTCACTCTCACAAAGAATTTCAAGTGTGATAACATATCATGCCATAGGCTTGCCCTTATTTTAATTCATCGCCTTTTCAAGAACATTCAGTTGGAGATCCCATATGGACGTTTTAAGCTTGTAATGTAGGTTTAGGGAGGGTTCGGATAAACATTTAGGATTCAAGTGACTACACCCTCCTTGAACACTACTCATATTTTTCTTTCTTGTTGCACTTTGTTTCTTTTCAAACCACATAGCCCTCGTTGGCTCCTAGTTACCAACATAGAACCACCTTAAATACCTCTCTAATTTTCTTCAANATATATATATATATATATATATATATATATATATATATATATATATATATATATATATATATATATATATATATATATCTTCTTCTTTTTTGTATTTTTCTTTTGGAGCTTGAATAATTTTATGTGAATATATTTAGGTATACGTTCCTACACTCAATGTACAACCTTGCAAATTTCCAACTTGACACCACACCCTTACTTAGGCTTTTAGCCTCATTCTCAATGTTCAAGGAGGGACGGGTTCAAAAGAGGGAATTATTTTACAAAAGGGGAAAGGTTTGTGATGAGGTGGCCAAAGAAAAGGTTAAAGGCTCAAATGGGGTAAATAGTGATAATATCTATACAATGGTTGGCTTGAAAGGCTAAAGGGGTTTTTCAAATAATACAAAGAATGCCTAAGGTCATCTCTCCAACCAAATATAATTATCATTAGCATTGAAATACCAACCGGGCAAGTTCTAGATGATAGAAGTAAGCACGAGATTTATTTATACAAATACTAACACACATGGCACATGAATTAATCAAGACGGAGCAATTTCATTTTCTAATATGAGTCTAGAGCAATATTTCTCAAACTAGTGGGCAAAGAGTCACTAAAAGAGCCAAAAATTTATATCAAAAATTATTTTTCACCGTGCAACTTACTTGTTTTAATTCAAAATCGAAATTCGGACGGTTATTCTTAATTCACATTTCACATACAAGAGACTAATTTTGTTAGTACCAAATAATCCAAAAGTCTCCTCCTATCAAAACAAGACTAATTCCCGTAAGAAAGTTGTCACGCCATCTATCATAGGGAAAAGTCACCCGGTTTACTTCAAAAATGTTCCTTGGGAAAGAATCGTAGCATGAAAGAAAACCCAAGGATGTACTACTAAGGAAATAATAAAAATAAAAATAAAAAGGAACAATACTACTAATAAAAGCAACTACTGCTAATAACACCAAGCTACTAAAGAAAATAAATAACGAAAGAAAAATAACAATAGACTAATTATACCAAGCTCATCCAAAGCACATGATATCACAAAATAAGCCTGGCAAGGGCACATAATATCCATAAACAACAAGAAGCCCGACAAGGGCACATAAACAAAGTCATAGTATAGATACAATGCTCCTAAAGCCACCCACAACTAAAAACATTGTAGTGCCCCCTGCACAATATCAAAAGTAAAGAACATAGTTTGAGGATTTCCTTGAGGTTTGCATCAGACTAGAAGACTGCAGGAGAAAAGGCAGATCAGTGATGCTGAAAACTCTTTCCATCAGCATCCGCATCGGCATCATCACCATTTGTCATGAACGAGTAGTCCTCACTGTCCTCATCATCCGAAACCGGTATCTGCTTGCTCGGCTGCCCCCACTTGAATATAGCCTTTATTCCTCTCCACACTTTGACCAAAGGTTTTCCTTTCTTTTTGTTTTTCGCTTTTTCCTTATCAAAGGACGACTTAAGGTCAACATGCGCCTTGGACAAATTGGTATAGGCAGTATCAAGTTGAGCAACAGATGATGTCATCCTAGTCTGCGTATCAAAGTAAGTCTGCATCTCAGCTATGGAGCAATAATCAGGCGGAGGCTGGGAGTGGGAGGGCCCACTAATGAGCTTGGACACTAGGTCCCGAAGGGCTGCAAACTGGGATTTCATCTCCCCAAAAGGTCCCTCAGCTGGAGCAGCCTGTGAAGAAGACTGCTCACCTACAGTAGTCCCCATTTTCCTCTTCTTACTTTTCAGGACACTACCTGCACATGTCACTCTCAGTGGTTGAATGGCTTGTCGTCCGGTATCCAATGATCTCCCTCATTTTCATCAACTTGTGCACGCCGGCATAACTCTGTAATCAACGATGGGAACATCAAAGAAGTGCCATTTAGAAGAACGTATTCCTTTAGCTCCCGTACAATGTAGTGGCTGACATTCACAGGGATGTCATCCAGGATACAAACAATCATCAAATCCCTGGAATATGGGACATCCAACACATTCCCCGAGGGGGATACTCTGCTCGCGATGATATATAGCCACATCTTTGCTTCAGCAGTAAAATCACCATACTTGATGCCCCTCTTCTTGGTAGCCCAGCTCACCTTATGACCCGGAGGACACAACTTTGCAACTAGCCAATCAACATTTTAACATGTGTCTTTTTCTTGTACAGGATCGAGCGGATGATTTGGGAGCCCATAGAAATAATTTATCTCTTCAACACCAAATTTCACGGTCTTTCCCCGTATGGTGATTTCATGGTTCAGGAAGTGTGTCCGCCTCAGGGGCATAAAATTTTATCACCCATTCTTCATTTGCTTTACATGGATTGGGAGCGAAGTAGGTCCAGTCGCTTGCAACTAGCCGGCCATAAAAATCAGGAAGGAGCTCTGCCAATTTGTCTGTGGCAATCCCTTTCTCAAGTATGAGTTTCTTTGTGAGGAGATCGTCATAATACCGTCTCTGGCATGCAGCACATAAGAATCTGGAAGTATCAAAGTTCTCCTCAACATTTTCTTTAATTTCATGGCGCAGCGGGGGATTGTCTGTCATGTTTGGATCCATTGAAAGCTTAAAGTACCTTCAAAAAATTAAAACGAAGTTAGTCAAGCATTAGGACCTTGTTAAGCAAGTCAAAACACTACAATTAGGCCAAAGAACCAGGTTGAACGAGTTCGGGAAGCCCCTGATGCAAGCTCACTGGAATTGCGAGATTTTGCCAGTTTTCGCACCTGCGAAACTTCAGTCGCAGGTGCGGTTGCGCATCTGTAGAAGAAAATGCGCACCCCCGGAAGTTTCACAATGTACAAGAGGTCGCACCTGTGAAGAAGAGCTCACGGATGCAAATCCGCTCTGCGGAAAATGCTTTGCACCTGCGGAGTTCGTCCCTTTGTTCAAATGCCTAGAAATGTTTGTGGTTATTTTCAATTGGGGCATGATTTTAGCAAATAATTTGTACTCAAGTTTCAATTAATATACCAAATTGACCTCTAACTCCATTAACATTGAATTTTTGGTACTTCACTCACAATTTTCTTTTGGACAATTCATCGAACGCTTTGTGGGAAATTTAAAATCGCTTCTTCTTCACATGAATTGGGTACTCAGAATTCCCCACAGATTTTGTTTCATTAAAGACATCCCACACTAATCTACTCTCAACCAAATTCCTCACCCTAAAATTAGCATCAATTAGAAGGGGTCTTGGGAAAATAGGAAACGACCATAAAGGGCCTGAGAAAAGAAGAGGAAAAATCAGAGAAGAACAAGAGAAGGGAGGAGATGAGAACTAAGAGGAAATACATGTGTCTTGTGTGAGTGCACTGGAAACATTCACGAGCAGTGTGTTGGGATTTTTGAGAGATGGGGGATTTTGGGTTTTGGGTGAAAATAATTGGAACTTACCTGATGAAATGAGAGTTAGGGATTTTACTTGCACGAATTCCGCACTTGCGGAGAGAGTATCGCGCCTGCGTGGGTGCACGTGCGAATAAACCATCACACCTGCAGAAGGTCCGCACCTGCGCTCCAATTTCCGTTGCTGCGAGGCCGCACCTGCGGCTAACCTGACCGTAGGTGCGGAAATGACTGGGATCAACAACCAATTTCTAGGCAGCACTGTTTTGGTGCCTTCCCGCTCTAAAAGATTTGCAACTTAGCTCCAAAAAATCTGAAACTTGACAGATTAGTGCAAAACAATATACTAAGCTATTCTAAAAAGAAACTTTTTACAAAATGACCAAAAATTTTGAAAACGATGGGTTGCCTCCCACCAAGCGCAGCATTTATCGTCGTGGCACGATCCAAGTCAACTTTACCACTTTTCTCGCCACTTAGATGATATGAACCGGGCACCTAGATTGGAATCAAGCTTGTGACCACGAGAAATGGGGGTGGTAAGTCGATGATCGAGCCAAACATTGATTTCTTCATTTTGCACTTCTGGATCTCATGTGAGGTATGCCATTTTGCTTTCTTGTTTCCTCAAATTGTAAAATGTATGGTATGAGTTCCTCCTCGCACTACTTCATTGATTCGTGCAATTCAACTTCCATATCACCACACAATTTCAATGTTGAAAAATGCTTGGAATGTGACTTCAAACCTCCAACTTGCAATATTTCTCGGACTTTGACATCCTTTTTTTTTCCCAGACTAGAGTCAATTTCAACAATATTTTCAATCACCCCGGTTGACTCTAGTTCAATATTTTTCTTGGCATCACAAACACTCATGGAGTCGGTTGGAGGATGTTCAAGTCTTGATTCCTCAAGGTAAACTCACTTTCTTCCTCGGAATTGGACCCTTCTTGGCTTCCTTCCACACTTTCAAATTGAGAGGCATAATGAGCCTCCATCAATGCTTTCATTTGATCCTCCAAAGTGCGAATGTGCTAATAATTTTGAGTCACTTCATGTTTCAAGTCCTCGAGTGCAAAGTTGTGCTTTTCCTCACTTTCAAGAATGGCCTCCAACATGATCATCATCCTCTCATTTAGAGAATTTGAGAGTTCTTCTTGGTTTTGATCAAGTGCCAAGGAAGGATTTTCAACTTCAACCTCCAAGGAAGGTTCTTGTCTATCACTCACCTCCAATGCTTTTTGAACCCTTAAGGCATCAACCATTTCATCCATTTGTGAGTGCAACCTTTCAAGCGTCAATTCATTTTGGAGGTTATTCTCCAAAAGCTCCTCCAAGGCATTTTGCTCTTTGTTTCCTTCTTCAAGTAAGCACTCCAACATGAGCTTGAAATCTCCACTTCGGCCATTCTCAATGTTTTCCACTTCCTAACCCCTAAAACTTTCATCACAAAAAATAGAATCATCATAGCGGGGTCTTGGGGAAGGGACGGACAAATAATCAAAATCATACCAATGACCATTTTGGCAACCACACCTATCACAAATACTCCACTCATGGATTTGAGATTGTGCGCACAATCCATCCTCGGGAGAATTTAAATAATTTTTCCACGAGTGTGGTCCTCCCCAATAAGGATAAGGGTCATCAAATATGAACAACTACCATCCGACCAATTTTCATTATATGATGCCATTTTTTTTAATCAAAAATTAAGAAAATAAAAAAGAAAAATAGACCTAGGTAAGAAAAATAATTACACAAATATTTACAAGTTTGGACCAAAGTACTTACGCTTATTTCTCAAACAACCTAAATTACGCCAAATTGTTCTCTGGCAACGGCGCCAAAATTTGATACGCTCAAATTACACTTTAAAATAGTGTAAAGCGATCGATGTCAAATATAGTAACCCAACTAGGTTGGGGTCGAATCCCACAGAGAACAATATATAGGCGATTAGGAATGTAAAAGAATTATCACTTATCGCGCAATGTCAAACACTTAGATTTTTGGTTGTAAAAATATTATAACTAATTGCAAAAATATAAACTAACCTAGAAAGCAAGTAAAATGATCAATGGCTACAGTATGAATGCATTGGGAATTACAATCAAGTAACGATCCAATGTATTTCACGATTTTACAAATATGAATTAGTTTATGTTAATTAGCCACGGATAATAATTCTTAATTAGCTTCTTCTGAAGACTAACAAGACTTCTTAATTGAATTATTCCTAACCCAATTAAGAGATTAAGCACACCCAAATATGGCTTCAAGTAGTTCAATCTTATTCCTAGGTAGAATCTATAAAACGAGGGTTAAAACCTCAAGTTCTTGTTAATTAATCTTTCCCAACCTCAAATTATCTTTTCCAAAATTAATTCGGAGTTAATGGGCGAGTCCTAGGGTTATCTAATCACTTTGGAAACATTAAAGAACAAGAATAATTAAATAAACAACAACTCACTTCATAAATCAATGAAAATCGTTCAATACATAAGCACAACAAGGTATTTAATCCACATTTTAAACAAGAATATTTCCATAAACAAGATTAAGTGTTGGAAATAAATTACCCACTTAAATATTCAATACAAAGCAAGGAAATAAAAAAATAAATATAAATGGGTAAGAAATCTTTAACCACAAGCTTTAAATCTTCAAAACCCAAGTGTATGTGCAAACCCTAGCTTCAAAACTTGTTCTCTCTTGTCTTCAAGACTAAAAATATGCTAAAACAATGCCAAAGATGTCCAAATATATTGAAAATATCTGCTAGGTCGAGTATATGTGGGTTTGGGATTGAGAAAATATGATTTTACAAATATGTCCAGGTCTGATGCCCGTTGACCGCACCTGCGAACAAATCTTCGTAGGTGCGGCTCCGCAGATGCGGATTCCGAGTGAAATTATCCTTTTCCGCAGATGCGGACCAAACTACTGCACCTGCCATTCCACATGTGCGGATACCATGTTGCAGGTTCGGCCTCAGTACAATTGAGCCAGTTGCGCAGGTGCGCAACATTACTTCGCAGGTGCGGAATTACTAAAGGATTTTGTGCTTTTTCCAAAAATTTATGCTCAATTCCACTTCAATTATACACCAATCACTTCATGGCATTTCCCTGAAAGTCGAACAATACACACTATAAACGACCTCATGTTATCATTAAAGGTTGCCAAATCTAATGAAAAGAGGCTAAAATGAGTGGTAAAATCACCACTCATCAACCAATACAGTTAGTCCCTACGCTTATCAAGGTCGTGGGCACCTCGTCTTTGATGAGCGGATAATCCTATGCCCGCTATGAAGGAAATTTGGTCGTAATCGTCTAGTCGACACCTGCTAGGGTCGTAACCGGCAGAAGTGACATCAGATGACGTCATCGTCACGCGCGTCATCATTATGCCTCTTCCCCATGCATTGCTTGCACTTTTGATTCTTCGATTATTGTGCGTGGAGGTAGATTTTGGCCTCGATTTTAAGTCCAACCAACACTATAAATAGATGAGGGTTTCTTCATTCAAAACTTTCACCATTCCTCTTCCCACCAATACCTTTTTTGCCTTCCCTTATTCTCTTCTGCGGATTCTCATCCCTGGATTCTTTAACAACTTCCTTGACCTTTGTCTCTTTACCTTTACTTGCTTGACCTAATATAATCACAATTTCAACTTCTTCCCATAGTCACGATGATATTTTCGATACCGCTCCTTTTTCGGTGTCTATTGTTCCTACCGACGAAGGGGTTTAGGTTGAGGGGGATGATAGTTTCCCTTCAGTAGATGAGGTGATTCCAAAGAATCCCTTAATCAGGAATGACTTCCCAGGAGGCCTGCCCCTGCCCCCGAACCTGAGCTTTCCGAAATGGGGTAGGCCGAATTGGCGGGATTGCGTGCCAAATATCGTATCCCTCCTCACATAGAGACTACCACCGTAGGGAGTGACACAGTTCAGGTTCACCACCCTAAATTCGGTGCCTTTTACGTCTATCCACTCACCATTGGTTATACATTCCCCCTTTCTAAACTAGTCAAAGAATTTTGCCATTTCTACAATGTTTGTCCAGCGCAGCTCTACCCTTACTGTTATAAGATCTTTGTAATGTTAACTAAGTATGCGGGGTTGGCTGGCTGCGGAGTCGACCTTCGCCACCTGCTGCATTTATTCTCACCGAATTTCCTTCGTGGTACCATGATTCACTTGAGAAATCGTGGGACGAAGGGTTTGGTGGCTGGGATGGACGACAAGGGGAGTCGTTTATTCTGGCGTAAATTCTTTTTCGTCAGGACTGATCAGTTGGTCGCGGACCCGACTAGATTTCCTAAAAAATGGAACTATCAACGTAAGCGTTACCTCTTATCTTCCATTTTTTTCCATGTTTTGTCTTTTTCCATCCTTGGTGACATATTTATATCCTCTTTATTTCATAGGTTTGAAGATCTCTTCTTCCGTCATTTTGGACATGGAAGACTGGTTGGCTCGCGTGCTCCCTCACGTTGTGGGTGTCCGTGATTGGTCCTCCTTTCACAAGCGCTTTGGCCCGAAACTTTCTCTTCGTAAGTATGTTGTTCATCTGGTTTTGGTCGAGCTTCTTAATATCTTCTGACATATGTTTTTGTGTTAGGTCGGCGGGCCTTTAAGAAAGCAAATATGCCCGCCCTCTCCTTTCGCCAAATGGCAGTTTAGATTGCAAGAGAGCTTACTCTAGTTGAATTTGCGAGAATAAGAGCAGGGGTTCAGCGGACGAGGGGTCAGTACCCTCGGATACAGCCTTCTTGGGCAGCGTTCCGTCTCAGCCAACCCTTTTACTCACCGCTGATCCTTCTCATGAAGAGTAATCATCATCGCGGAAGAGGCGGAGGATAGAGACGGGCGAAGCCATAGCTGTGGAAGGGTCATAAAGGACTCCGGTTCTCGGGGCGAGGTCAAAGGGCGTATCGGCCGAGGTGACGGGTGTCATGCCCGATCCTGTTACTGGAGAGAGGCCTTCTAGGATGGGGTCCTATGGGGATATGGAGTTTTCACATATAATAGGTGACCATTCTCCATCGGGGTCGAAGCGGCGTGGTGATCCTGATGTGGGGGGAGTCGACTCGGGTTCCGATATTGACCCCGATGAGGTGAGGGACTTTACGGAAAGGCGGACTCATGTGGAAATTAGGACGGATGGCCCAAATCGCCACATAGTCATACCTGTGGATCTGAACCTCCTAGTTGATATTGAGCGCGTGTCGCCATTGTTCGCTCCCCTGTGTTTCGAGGTTGAGAACAGGACTCTGCAGACATTAAGGACGCTGATGTTTCCCTTGGAATATCCGGGATGGCCTTGCGGGTGAGTACTCTAATTACGTCTTCACACATTTTACTTATTTACTTAGCTGACTCCTCTTTTCCTTTGTCAGACCCTCATCCTAGACATCCAACGTGACCGTCGAGAAGAGGGGACGGTGATCCAGTATAGGAGGATGGAGTCCAAGTACAGGGAGTACCGCTTCAAGTATCGGAAGGTGGTTCGGATTGTCGGTGAGGATGGGCATTTCCGAGAACTGCGTGACGAGATCAAGAGGAAGAATGAGGAGCTGAAAGAAAAGGATAATGAAATATTGAGGTCCATCAGTCGATGCAGCGAGCTGGAAGAGGCACTGAAGTCTAAGGAGGATGAGCTCGAGCTCGGGAGGGGGGTTATGGCTGAGAACTCGGACCTCCAGGCGAGGGTAGAAATTCTAAGGGTTGAGCTAGAGATGGAGGAAAAGGTTAGGACAGCCTTGATAGCAGAAGCGACGACCTTGGCGGGGACCCTACGTGTTTGTAGGCTAGAATACGTTATCAAAGCAGAGACTTTGACGCTCAGAGTGGCGAGTCTAGAGGAGCAAATCGGGAGTTAGGAAGCCGAGCTAGCGAGCTTAAACGAGCAGGTGGTGGTTTTGAGGGCTGAAAAGGAAAAACTATCTCGTTTGTCGGTTCCTCAGGATCATACAGAGACGAGCATACCGCGGGAAATGTGGGTCCATGCCGAGGCTCAATTGGACGTGTTTAGATAGTTGAGGACCGCAGGTAAAGTGTCCGAGGAGGAACTTGCTGATATTCATGGCAAAGCACGGGCAGCTCATGAGGCTCGTGGCTATGCTCCCGATTCGCCTGGTAGGAGTGATGGTGATGATGATGATGTTGTAAACAGGCTCATCTCCGACCCCTGGTACGATGAAGAGTATGTTGAAGGGGACGATGTAGCTTAATGCCTTGTACTTAGGTTTTTTGGTGCTTTTTTGTTTTTGCTTTTGTGAGGACTTACTCGGGCCCTGTTTGTAAAAGATGGCGAGTTTTGTAACTTGATTGGCCTGTAATATAATGGTAGTCCTTTGTTACATGCTTTGCTTTCTTGTTTCTTGCCTTATTTTGTTGCGATGTCACTATTTGTGGGCAGCTTGTTTGTTGGCTTGGGGGTCGGTCTTTGGTCGTTTATCGAGCGTGACTGTTCCGACGTCGACTGAAGGTGGTTTGAATGAAAATGTTTGAGTGGTGTAGAATATAAAGGATTCGAGTGAAGTTGAATGACATTAATTAGCGAGGTAAAATGTAAGTAATTCAAGCATGGTCGAACATAAGTGTTCGAGCGGGGTCGAATATGACCGATTCGGAGTCGAGTGTGAATATTCGAGCGAGACTGACTGTATCCGGTTTGAGATCGAATATAAGTATTCGATGTCAATTGTAAATATTCGAGCGAGGTCGAATGCGGCCGAATTGAAGTCGAACGTAGATATTCGAAGTCAAACGTAATTTTTTTAGCGAGGTCGAAGGCGACCGATTTGAAGTCGAATGTAAATATTCGAAGTCAAATGTAAAATATTCGAGCGAGGCTGACTGTAGTCGGTTTGAAGTCGAATGTAAATATTCGAAGTCAAATGTAAGTATTTGAGCGAGGTCGAGGGTGGCTGATTTGAAGCCGAATGTAAATATTCGAAGTCAAATGTAAATATTCGAGTGAGGTCGAAGGTGATCGATTTGAAGTCGAATGTAAACACTCGAAGTCAAATGTAAATATTCGAGCGAGGTCGAAGGTGGCCGATTTGAAGTCGAATGTAAATATTCAAAGTCATGTAAATATTCGAGCGAGGTCGAAGGTGGCTGATTTTAAGTCGAATGTAAATATTCGAAGTCAAAGTAAATATTCAAGCGAGGTCGAATGTGGACGATTCGATTGAATGTAAGTATTCGAAGTCAAACGTGAATATTCGAGCGAGGTCGAATGTGGCCGATTCAAAATCGAATGTAAGTATTTGAAGTCGAACGTAAATATTCGAGTGAGGTCAAATGTGCGTGGAGTGGAGTGGTTTTGGAGTTGTTCAAAGAAAATTTGCTTGTTGCTTTGTTTATTCACTTTATTGGGGAGTGTTACAGGAGAATGCCATACACTTTTGCATACATTTGAGAAGTTCTTTTGTCCTATTCCCTTCATTGGTCCAGCTAGAGTGGGCTCTAGGCAGAGCAATGAACAAGTACCTTTGAACTTCGAGGCGCCCCCCTCATCGCCTCATTAAAAACCTTCCTGGTAAAACCCACATGGGGATAAAACCCGAGTAAGGGAAAAGAGTACGACTTAGGGGGCGTCTGCTTTCAGAAGTTGAAGTACTTGAGGTGAGCGATGTTCCTGTTGTTGGGCAGCAGTTTTCCTTCCATTGTTTCTAACTGGAATGACCCTTTGTTTACTGTTGCGGTGATCATATACGTCCTGTCATAGTTGGTTCCTAGTTTTCCCTCATTCGGTTCTTTTCTCGCTTGTGTTTTAGCTTTGAGAACGTATTCACCGACTTTAAGTGGTCGGACCTTCGCCTTTTAGTTGTAGTGCCATTCTGCTCTTTGTTTTAAGCGACCATCCTTATGTATGCCATGTCTCGTCGCTCCTCTATACCGTTGAGATCTTGTCTTCTGCTCCCATCGTTGCTTGGTCCGCTTTCGTTAGAGTATCTTAGGATTGGATCCCCGACCTCGACGGGTATGACCACGTCTGTACCATAGACCAAGGAATATGGAGTTTCTCCTGTGCTTGTTTTTGGCGTGGTGCGATATGCCCATAGCACTTCTGGTAGCACTTCTTGCCACAGTCTCTTGGTGTCTTCTTATTTCTTTTTCATGATGTTTAGTATGGTCTTGTTGGAGGATTCGGCCTGGCCATTTTCGGCGGGGTGATACGGCATGGAGGGTATGCGCTTTATGTGCCATGTTTCAAAGAACTCGACGGTCTTTTGGCCAGTGAATATGGGTCCGTTATCACAACTGATTTCTTTCTGGATGCCAAAGAGGCATATTATGTTTCTCTATATGAATGTGATGACTTTCTGTTCGCGTATTTGAGTGAAGGCGCCGGCTTCCACCCATTTAGAGAAGTAGTCAGTCAAAACTAAAAGGAAATGTACATTACCTCGCCCGACTGGGAGCAATCCTACGATGTCCATTCCCCATTTGATGAATGGCTAGGGTGACATGACTGAATGGATATGTTCGCCTACTTGGTGTATCATGGGGGCGAATTTCTGACATTGTTCGCACTTTTTGACGAAGTCTGCGGCTTCTTTTTTCATGGTGGGCCAATAGTAGCCAGCCCGTATGAGACATCTGACGAGTGCTAGATTTTTGGTATGAGCGCCGCAATGGCCTTCATGTACTTCTTCGAGTACTTGTCTGGTTTGGTTGGGTCCTAGGCATTTTGCAAGAGGACCGCCAAACGTCCTTTTATACAGGTCCTTGTCGATGATGTTGTATCTTGCCACCTGCATTCGGAGTTTTCTTGCTTCTTTTTTGTCTGCCGGGAGTGTTCCCTCCTACAAGTAGGTTATAATACGATTGCGCCAGTCCTAAGTTAGAGTGTACCTCAAGTTGGTCTAGTGAAGAGTGGAAAAATGTGACGATGTTGCCCCTTTCATTTATGCTTTTAGTCGCCGCTGCTAGTTTGGTGAGGCCATCGGTTTCAATGTTTTGCGCTCTCGGTATTTGGTCGAACTGGTATTCATCAAATTCTGGCAGTAGTTTGTGGATTTAGGTTTGGTATTTCTGTAGCCTCAGCTCCTTGATTTGATAAGTCCCTGTCACTTGGTTGACCACAAATTGTGAGTCACACCGGAGTATGATTCGCCGGGATCCATACTTGAGGGCTAGTTTGAGTCCTGTAATGATGACCTCATACTCGGCCTTATTGTTAGTAATATTTGGGCATCGTATAGATTGGCGGATTACTTCGCCCGTCGGGACCTCGAGCACAAGTTCTAGTTCCGATCCCGACGTGTTAGAGGCACCGTCGGTATGTAGGACCCATAGGTCAGATCGAAGGGATTCGTTACGAGAGACTTCTTGTTCGACTTCAGGTGTTATCTTAGCTCTAAAGTCGGTGATGAAGTCCGCTAATACTTGTGACTTTATCGTCGTTCGCGGTTGATATGTGATATCGTGCTCGATTAGCTCAATGGCCCACTTGGCCAATCTCCCCGATATTTCAGGTTTATGTAGGATGCTTCTAAGGGGGAAGGTCATAACGACCGGTATAGGGTGGAATTGAAAGTAAGGTCTGAGCTTTCGCGAAGCCATTACCAGTGCCAGGGCTAGCTTCTCGAGGTGTGGGTATCTTATTTCAGCATCGACCGGAGTTTTACTAATGTAATAGATTGGTGATTGTGTACCTTTGTTTTAGCGGACGAGTATTGCACTCACCGCTACTTCTGATACAACCAAGTACACTAGGAGGCGCTCGCCGATTTCGGCTTTGGCGAGCAGTGAGGATGAGGACAGATATGCTTTCAGTTCTCTCAAGGCCTCGACGCATTCCGAGTTCCAGTGGAGCCCATTATCTTTCTTGACAACGTTGAAGAACTTGTGGCATCTGTTCGATGACCATGAGATAAACCTCGACAGTGCGGTTATGCAGTCGGTGAGTTTTTGTACCTGTTTCTTGCTGGTTAATAGCTCAGTTATCCCTTCGATAGCTTTGATCTAGTCGGTATTGACTTCTATGCCTCTTTGTGACACTAAGAAGCCGAGGAACTTTCCTGAGGTCACACCGAAGGCTCATTTCTCCGGATTCGATTTCATGCCATATTGCCTCAGTATGTTGAAGGCTTATTTCAGATGGTCGATATGATCTTCCTTCCTTTTGGATTTGACTAGCATATCATCTATGTATACTTCCATCGTTCTACCGAGTTGTTCTTTGAACATTTTGGTGACCAACCTTTGATAAGTCGCTCATGCGTTCTTCATCCCGAAAGGCATTACTCGATAACAGTAAATTCCTTGATGGGTTATGAAGTTTGTTTTCCCCTGATATTCCTCTTCCATGAGGATCTGGTTATATCTCGAGTATGCATCTAAGAAGCTCAGTAACTCGTGTCCGGCCGTCGCATCAATAAGCTGGTCGATGTGTGTCAGGGGGAAGGAATCTTTCGGGCATGCTTTGTTCAGGTCTGTGAAGTCGACGCAATTGCGCCATTTCCTATTCTTCTTTTTCACCATGACCACGTTGGCGACCCACTGGGGTACTTTGATTATCTGATGGAACCTTTGGCCATTAGTTTCTCTACTTCTTTGCGGACTCTGTCGTTGATACGACATTAAATTTTCTCCTCATTTGGCGCACTAGCATGGCGATGTTTAATCTTGGGCGTGGCGATGTTTTTTGGGATAGCTAGCATATATGCATGGGAGATAGCGAATAGATCTGTATTTTCAGCTAAAAATTCATGATACTTACCTGGTTCGGAGAGTTTGTTGTCGATGTAGGCTTTCTTGCTGCTGTCGTTTTTGTCTAACTGGACTAGGTCAAGGTCTTCTACCGTTAATCCCACAGCCTCTACGACGTCGGGGTCTTTGATGACGTCGTCCTGTTCTTCGGGTCTTGCTCCCGACTTTGGTAATTTCTATGCTTTTGAGTTTGTTCCTTTTAGTTGTTGGGTATAGGTACAATCTTGGGTGATGCGGTAGCATTCCTGTGACGTGCGCTGCTCGCCTCTGATGCTGAATATTCCCCATGGGGTTGGGAATTTTATTACCTGGTAAACGCTGGACGGAATGTCCCGCATGCCGTGTATCCAGGGTCGGCCTATGATGGCGTTATAAGCAGTGTCCTGGTTCATGATTTGGAACGTTGTTTCCAACGTGATGCCTATGGCCAAAACAAGTAGCGTTATTTCTCCTGAAGTTCGTTCAACTGCATTATTAAACCCTGTTAGTGTTAGTGTTATGCAGCGGGGTATTATCTTATCCTCAAGTCTTATCTAAGCGAGCACTAGAGGGTGGATAATACAAGCACCACTGCCATCGTCGACCATTATCCTTCTTACGTCAGTGTCTAAGATTCGTAAAGTAATAACAAGAGCATCAAAGTGAGGGAAAATCAAATTGTGGTTATCCGACTTATAAGATGATATTGTCTTCGAGATCGTCATACCATTCGTGCGTGATTGACCGCTTCAGCTTGTGTGTGGTGGTGAAATTTACATGGTTGACTGCGGCCTCGTTGCTTCCGCTGATGATCATTTGGATAGTGCGAGCGGAGGAGGGTGGTTTTGTAAGTCCCTGGTGTTGTTCTCGTCCTCTACTGAGTTGGCTCTCCGTCAGTCGCTCATCAGTTCCTTCAGGTGTCCCTGGTTGAGCATATTTACCACTTCCTATCATAAGGCTATGCATCCCTCTGTTATGTGTCCTCGTTCTTGGTGGAACTCGCAGAGGGCGTTCGATTGTTTGGTGTTTGGGTCCGACTTCATCTTATGTGGCCACTTTACCTTTGGCCCTAGCTTCTCCAATGCGTACACTATTTCTGAAGGAGAGACACAAATATTGTGAGTGAATAAAGGTAGAGGCATACCTTTGTCATTCCGTAGAGTCCTTGCGTTAGACCTTGATGGCCCTTCCATGTGGTGAGGTGGAATTGCTGTTCTGACATATGGTTGGTGTCGATCCCGGTTGGATGTGTACCTTGGTGATCCCTCCTGGCGTCATCGCGGCGATCTCGCCTAGACTTCGAGTGGACGGATGTTAATCATTGAGTCGAGCCGTTGAGGTCTTCCTCGTCTGCTCGGACCTCGGCGTAGTAGGCGTTGTGGATTTCTTCCCAGATAGTTGGAGGGTATTTCATGAGCCTACTTAACAGCTTTCTGGTTGCTCTCGATCATGTTCTGTTCAACCCATTTTGGAAGGCGGCTACGACCATGCCTTCCGATACATTTGGTAAACTCATCCTGACTCTGTTGAACCGGGCGAGGAAATCTCTGAGTCCCTCGCCAGGCGGTTGCCTTACGGCGAATATATCACTCACCCTGGCTTCGGCCTTCTTGGATCCGGCGTGGGCGATTAAGAACTTGTCGGCCATCTCTTCGAATGTCGTAATAGATCGTGCTGGAAGCTGTGAGTACCATGTAAGGGCTCCCCCGGTCAGGGTTTCGCCAAATTTCTTAAGTAGCATTGACGACACTTGCTCTTTTGAGAGGTCGTTGCCCTTTACCGCTGTGACGTAGTGTACTATGTGGTTGATACGCTCAAATTACACTTCTAAAATAGTGTAAAGCGGTCGAAGTCAAATATAATAACCCAACAAGGTTGGGGTCGAATCCCACAGGGAATAGGTGTGAAAATATCACTATGTTAGTG
>ML294734.1:0-20527 GCA_005239495.1 Nicotiana undulata | reverse complement strand
TCCTTTTGCATGGTCTTGAGTGTTCACACCTTGTGTACTGCAAAATACCAAAATTCTACGATTAATAAGAGTAAATGCTCTTGAAACGAGCCTTAATCTAAGCAATATGGTATAAAATGTGCCGAAATTCTCCGGCACATCAGTGGTCTTCAGGGTCCGTGGTACCGTTGTATATTCTTAAGTACGGTGGCATCTTGAATGTTTTGGGGATGGGGTGTGGTGTTCTTCACTGTACGGTTGCTCTACGAACCGACCTACGTCCCGCTTGGGTAGGAGCTTTGGGGCACCGGGTATCTTGTCGACCCAATCCTGATGCTTTTTCATTTGATCTCGTAGCACCTTGTTTTCATTTTCCATCTCTTCCATCTTCCTCAAGATAGTTGTGAATGCGTCGTTACCTGAATTGACTGCAGAGTTAGTGTTACTTGTTGGGCACGGGGCCGGTTGTTCGTTGGTGGTTGTCTCCGCCAGTGTAGCGTTCTGGTCCGTTCCTAGGGCAGGGTTGTCGAGTAACTCATTCGGTGTGCTTGTCAGCCATGCTTCCAACAGTCTTTTCACAGCTGGCGGTGCTTCTTCAGCTGTAGATGTGGAAGCACCTCTTTCTCGGACGACTGTTACGCTTTCATGGAGAGGGGGTGAACCGCCTTGCCTGTCGTGACACTGGGTGTGGTGTTCAGCTCTCCCCGTCATCTTCCTCATTAATGACGTTCATGATATTAGCGATGACGTCCGCTATGGCTTTCAACCTTTCTTCTCCCTTTCATGTCATTGTTAGTTTGTGCAGATAGAAAGAGATAGTTGTGCGCGCGTGTGTGTTGTTGTTCCCTTCTTTGCTAGATCTAATGGAAACTACAAGTTTTAACTAGAAAATCCCCACAGACGGCGCCATATTGTTTTACAAAAAATATGATAATACACTTAATATGAGGTTTGTTATATTTAAACGTCGGGCTAAAACTAGCTAGACTTAATAACTATTAGATCTAGAAAAATGCAGGTTCTTAAATAGAGTAAGAATGTTGCAATAAATGTTGAACGAGGAGACTAACAATGATTGGCAATGAATATATGCGTAAAGATATGAAATAAATGCATGGAATGGCAATAAGTGTAATAACAGGTGATTACACGTCCAAATACCACGTATCGAATACCAACAATTTTGTTTGTCGGCTGAGCAAATGATAGACAATGTAAGAGAACATCTGTTTTCTTGGATCTAGGATATAGAAAGGCAATTCTTAATTTTGGAATCAATAGATAAGACAAGAAGTGTATATTATTTCAATAGTCAACAATACAAAGTGTTATTTTCTGAGATTCACTAATGCCCCTTTTTTTTCTCTCTTAGTGTTCTATATACATGGGGCATTCCTAGAGAAACCCTAAAAAGTACAAGGAAGGGAATATTCTGTTACAATATTTCCCATCTTTAAATCATAAATGGGCAGCCACTACTGGCGTCTTCTGCTCGTTTTTACTTGAGTTAGGACCACAGACCCTTAATCCTTAGTCGAATTGTACATTAGTATGGATTTGATTTTGGTTTAAGATTTATTTGAGTTACTAATATTTATGTACTATAAAACTTATTGGAGCATCTAAAAATTATAAGCCCAAGCTTGAAATAATACGTTAAAAGATAAAATTATGAAAAAGTTTAAGAAATATTTATAAACTACACTCTATCATAAATACTTTTAAGCATTAAATATATTTAAAACTTCTATACATATAATGTCGGGTTGGTTTGGTTCGGTTTGACTTTCTTTAATTAAAATCAAACCAAACCAAATATGATCGGGTTTTTTTTCCAACACCAAACCAAATCAAACCAAACCATAATTGAATTTTTTTTCCGATTTGACTCAGATTATCGGGTTAGTGTGATTTATCGATTTCATTTGTACACTCCTGGGCATAAAAAGACATGTGAATTATGTTAAAGTTTCGGTTCACTCTGTTCTTCTCACATTGAGCGTCTGTATACTCTCGTCCTCTTTCTCTAAATATGTGCTTCTCATCCCATTCGTATCTCTATCCTTAGTTACTTGTTATTTAATTTTAGTATTTTCCATTGTAATTCAGTAGTTGAGTGTCGCAATTACTATCTCAAAGCAGTAATCATATTCCAGTTCTTATTAATATAATATAGTGAGGAACTTTGATTATTTGTTACATAGAGTGACTTGTACGTGAGTGTTCTTTGGACTTAATTTGTGTTAGTTACTAATTAACCTTATATGAGAGATCTTACACTCCTCTCATATGTTAGTTTCTTTTGAACAAAATGATATTAAAAGATTAGTATAGTAACTAAACTAATCTAACTAATCTTCACATTTTACTCAAGCTTGTGGTTTATATCTTCCTTCATGTTTTGTTATTTTGTGATGGTAATCAGTGACGGATCTAGAATTTTAAAGTGATGGGGGCTCGCTGATAAAAAATTCAAAAGAAAAGGAAAAGGGAATTTAGTTATGGGTGCTCACTCTATATTTATTTAATTATTTTTGTAATTGTCTATGCAAATTTACTATACCCGGTTAAAAATAATGGGTACTCAAGCACCCATAACCTTCTATGTACATCCGCCACCGTGGTAATATATAGGTGGGTTTGCTTAATCCTCACCAGAATGGTGGAGTTTGAATTAACTATTTAAAAAATATTTTCAGTTTTAATTAAAATTATTTTTGTTGTTTTACGAAATTATGGTAATGATAAGTTAAAAACTTTTTAATTAATTAACATGTTATTTTATTTGACTTTTCGGTTACTCGTATCTTTTGAAATAATTTTGTAATTTTACTGATACAACAAATAATTTTTAGTAACTACTTCAATGATAAAAATAATATAATTTTCTTACTTAATTGATATAAGAGGTAAAGTTCTATAACTTTATTGCTCATACAATGGGTAAAGCTTGCAGATTATGCAAGAAAATAACTCTTTAGTTTTGGACTTTTAGGGCTCGTTTAGGCCATTGAAAAGATTATTATTTTTTTGAATTAGTGTCTTGCCATAATTTTTGTTTTTCACGAATTTTGGATTTTTTCGAAAATTTAAAAGACTCTAAAAATTTATTTTTCAAAATTCACTTCAGATCACTAAAAAAATTCAAAAACAACTCAAAATTATATTCATATCCAAATACTAACTCTAATTTTCAAATATCATTTTACTTTAAAAAAAATTTAAATACTTTATTCGAAATTTGAGATTCTTATGTCCAAACGCCCACTTAATTAAGCTGGGTTTTACCGGATTACAAGGATTTCGTGGTAGGTGTCAGTCAACGTAACGAAATATACATCAGTCACATGCTTTGTCCTTTCTTTTGCCCTTTATCTTCTACAGTATATCAAATCTCAAGGACAAGCAAATTCTTAATAGATTGAAAAACATACTCTTCTTATAAAAATGGCTGAATATGACCGAGCAAAAGAGCTCAAGGCCTTCGACGACACAAAAGCCGGCGTAAAAGGACTCGTTGATGCTGGAGTTGTTCACATCCCCGAGTTCTTCGTCACACCGGCCGCAGAAAATGAGTTCATTGCTAAGTATCTTGATTTATGCTCGGAGGTTAACGTTCAAATTCCAGTTATAGATTTCAAGAACATGAAGGAAAATGATTTTCAACGTAGAAAAATCGTTGAACAAATTCGAAAGGCATGTGAGACTTGGGGATTTTTTCAAGTTTTGAACCATGGTATCCCTCAA
Organism: Nicotiana undulata; assembly: GCA_005239495.1. NCBI lineage: Eukaryota > Viridiplantae > Streptophyta > Magnoliopsida > Solanales > Solanaceae > Nicotiana > Nicotiana undulata. The sequence goes on along the minus strand of ML294734.1, from coordinate 16,801 downwards.
CATGTTATGGATGAGATGATCAAAGGAGTTAAAAGATTTAACGAGCAATCAAATGAGAAAAAGATGGAGTTTTATTCTAGGGATAATTTGAAGAAGGTGAAATTTAATAGTAATTTTGATCTTTATCAGTCTAAGGCTGCGAATTGGAGAGATACACTAGCTTGTGTCATGGCTCCTAATCCTCCTCGTAATGATGAATTACCAGATGCGTGCAGGTAATTAAATTCAGGATTCAATTAATTTAATTTTATGCTAACACCCTTTTTGATATTCTTAAAAAAAAAATTAGTTGTACTTGTTGAGGAATACAAGTTCCTCTTTTCACTTTAGTTGGTAGAGAATTTTATGTGGGAAAGAGAGAGACCAGCTTTTCTTCAGTTCTTTTCCTTTTTTACACCTTACCTCAGTACTTGTGTTAAATAGTTTACTGATATGTATAAATAATTTATCAAGAATCCAGTACGTTATCTTTTCTAGAATCCAGAATTCATAAACTAAAAATCCTATCTACCGATTGTTGTCCTATCTATGATTCCGTCTTTCGGGCTGCGGTGAAGATCCTACAAAAGTCTTTTTAAGTGATCAAAATTGATTAGGAATACTAATCTATGGTGAAAGTATCTATTCACTAGAGTGATTTTTCTATTTCAAGAAGGACAACCCGGTACACTAAGGCCCTAGGCCTGTTTGACATTGGGTCAAATCATTCGTCTGGGCATCACCTGGCGAATCTTTCACTCTACCTCCTCTTATTAATGCCTTCGCTTGGAATGTGATTTTCTAATCTCGCAAACCAGAATGTGATATGATGAGATAGAATGCAATAAAAACAAAGACAGGGAACTCCCCCGGACATTCCGCTAAGTCTAGTTGACTGGACTCTTCTCTGACTAGAAGAGCTGCGCCTAAGTCTCTGAAGTGAAGGGAGTTGGAGGCTCCCGCTAGGCGCAGGGTTCGGGAAAGGGCCGGACCACAAGGGTTTATTGTACGCAGTTTTACCCTGCATTTCTGCAAGAGGGTATTTCTACGGCTCGAACGCATGACCTCCTGGTCACGTAATAGCAACTTTATCAATTACGCCAAGACTCCCCTTCAGATTTTCTATTTGTATTTGAAAAATAAGATAGGTTTGTTAACCAAAGGGTAAGATGATGCTAGAATTAATAGGATATGGTAAGTGGTGCTCCCTCTAAAGTTCTGCTTATCTCTAATAACAGGAAAATTACTTGTGTTTTACTTTAGATGTGTGACTTTGTTGTGTTTTCTTCTATGTTAGGAAGGAATTACTTGGATATTCTGAACATGTTAGAAAGTTGGGCCATACAATATTTGAGTTACTAGCAGAGGCACTTGGGCTGAAACCTAATCACTTGTTGGAAATGGAGTGTGCAAAAGGGCATTTCATTCTCAGTCATTACTATCCACCTTGTCCTGAGCCAAACAAGACTCTTGGAATTACAAAGCATACTGATCCTGATTTCTTCACCATTCTTTTGCAAGATCATATTGGTGGACTTCAAATTTATCACCAAAATCAATGGATTGATATTCATCCGGTGACCGGCGCGCTAGTAATCAATCTTGGAGACCTTTTGCAGGCAAGTATACCTAAAACAAATTATATTAGTCCAGTAACCCTGACTCGAGGCGGATCTTGAGTGTTAGGAGTGAGTTCAATCGAACACATTTTTTCAAAAAAAACTGCAGATATGTGTGAGAACCCCTGAAAAGCTATGTTGTTCGGACTCTTCAAATCAGATCCTTTAAAAATAGTGCATTTTTAAGGATCTGGCACGTGTGCGGCAACAATTTTGGAGAGTCCGAGCATCATAGCTGAAAAGTATGTAAATGCTAAGTTTTGAATCTATGTTTTTAAAGAAACTCAGGATATCAAACCCTTTAAGTTTATATTTCAAGGGGACAGTCTAATAGTGGCCAAAAGGTTACAAACATGAACTGCAGTATACAAGTGAAATATCAGCAACCTTATGACTGTTGCAGCCTAAATAAACCTTCCTACTCTCTGTTAATCATGTGAAAAGTAAAAAAAAAAATACGATAACTTTTAGGTTATGTTTGACTTGAAGAACAATTTTGGTGTTTACCACAAACGGTTGTGGTGGGATAGATAGAATATTTCTTCATCCTTAACCAGCGGTCCAGGTTCGAGCCTTATGGATGGAAAAAAATCCTTATAGGGAGTGCTTATGCTGCGGGAACCTGAATTAGTCGGAGGTCCAATGCAGGAACCGGACACCGGAAAGGAAACCAAAAGTATTTTGGTGTTAGCTAGGTTTAGCTTTGGAAGTGGTTTAAGGTTGTTTTTTTGTAAACAGGATCCATGTTTAGATTTGTCTTTAAAAAAACAGTTTTTATTTGGAAACTATAATATAATTCACAAAACATATTAAACAATTTCATATTGTTAACATCATTTATCTGCAATATTGCAGCTTCTCTCGAATGACAAGTTCAAAAGTGCTGAGCATAGAGTATTATCGAAACAAATTGGGCCAAGAATTTCAGTTGCATGTTTTTTCACAACTCAATTTCAGCCATTTGACAGACTCTATGGACCAATAAAGGAATTGTTGTCAGATGAAAATCCTCCTAGGTACAAGGAAACAACAGTGAGAGATTATGTTTCCTACTACAATTCCAAAGGACTTGGAGCTCGCCCTTCACTTCTCCATTTAAGACTCTAGGAATTTTTCTAAGTAGAATTTATATATATGAAAGGAAAGTTTTGGCGTACGTGGTAAAGTTGTTGTCAGGAGATCACGGCTTCGAGCCGTGGAAACAGCATTTTGTAGAAATACAGGGTAAGATTGCGTACAAGAGGCCCTTGTGGTCCACCGTATCCCAGACCCCGTATATAGCGGGAGCTTAGTGCACTGGGCCTCCTTTTTTCTTATTAGAGTTTATATATATGGTTTGAATATTGTATCATTTTGTATGAAATATAAGCTTGAAAATCGATGGTCATTTCTATAGATTGTGCAGCACTTTGTTCCTCCAATTATCACAGATTCAAAATTCGAAGAAAAATGGGGATGTGTAAATGAAGGATCCTCTGTTTTACCTTTTTCTTTTCCTTTCTATGTTTCTATTTAACATCCACAATTATTGAATGTAAATGACTTTACCTGGATTAGATATCCTGTAGATGCATAGTACTAAATATGGGATTTGTATAATGAATCACAATTTGTTGAGTCCAAATAGGCTACAAATGCGTTGGTTCTGTCATTGTATATTTTTAACCATAGAATACAATTCTCTTTTTGCTAAATACTATCCAATTTCATTATCAGGGGCCAGCAAAAAGTTGATAGTTTTTGAGAGCCAAAAACAAGTTGATATTTTTTTATGGCACATTGCAAAAACCAGAAGAGCATGCGCCAGAAGTCCATGCCTGCGAAAAATGCTATAACAACTAGGGAAATGTGACTTGATTTGGAAGAGAGAATTGCAAGTCTGAACTGGAAGAGAAAGAAGCCGATGACAACGTTGTGGTTCTCTGCCAAGCACAATTAGAAGTTAGAAATATAATGGGATGAAATAATATGGCTTTGATAGTGTAATCATTGTCCTTGAGGAATTTAATTAAGCTTCCCACTAATTGTTGCAGGGCTAATAGCAGAATTCCTCCAGGATTTTACAAATTCGAGATTCAACAAATAACTCGAATTTTCCACAAGCAGTGGCAAAACCAGAAATATTTCAAAGGGTAAGATTCCCAACAAAGGGTGTTTAATATATATTTTATACATCTAAAATTAATATTTTACTTATATACACAGTATAATTTTTCGTAATATTTCGGTGAATGGTGGTCAACTGTTATAGGTGGCTTCGCCCCTGTCCACAAGAACAGAATATTTGTGAGTTTTAGAAAACAAGTAGAAGAGAAGGAGATGGAAATTTTCAGATGTCTTTGGTTTTGGAGATGATATAGGTATTTATAATACCCCTAGTAGTTTGTTTTCATAACAGTCACCTTTTAAAACAAATAGTCACTTTTTTTGAATTTAAAAAGAAAGCGGTTTAAAAAAAAGTTTTCTGAAATTTAAAGACAAAAATATAGTCAAATTCCAATTTTCCAAGTGCCCAATCTTGACTATTAATAATATAGTCAAATTCCAATTTCTCTCCAAAAACACCCTTAGATATTGAAACAATGTAACACAAAGAAGTGTTTTTAAACACATCTTCCTTTCTTTCTTTTTCTTCCAGTGAGAGACAAAACAACCTCTTCTCAAATACTCCGCATCAAACACTAACTAATCCAACGAATAGTAGAAGTTTGCAGTCTTCAAAGAAAAGAAAACACGAGTAATAATGTCTGGAAAAAAAATGCTGATGACAAGCTGAACAACATTATGACATCTCAGTTGCCTATCTTACATGATGTGAGGAAACTGGATGAGCCTATGATAATAGCAGTACCAAATGGTGAACGCTTCCAAGGTTGTCGTATGGGAATAGTTCATCCCATGACACTCAATAATGTGTTACTTGTTCCAAATTTCATGTGTAATCTTATTTGTATAAGGCAATTGATAAGCCACACACAGTATATATGGTGACTTATTTTCCAAACTGTTGTGTTATTCATGAGGACCTCAACTCCAATAAGTTGACTGGCACAGGTGAACTGCGAGAAGGGATTTATTATATAAAAAATAGGGATTTTGGAATAAGCACTGCTACAAGGTTCGAGACAAGACGAGTTTGTGGCATGCAAGGCTTGGGCATATGTCTTACGTTTGTGAATTACTAATGTTGAGTCTGGGAGTTGTGATGTATGTCAAACAAGCTCGTATATCATTTCCACAAGGTTTCAATAAAGCAAGTCGATCCTCAAATAAGAGAATAAGATCATCCGCAAATAATAGGTGTGAAAGTTCAGGGCCTACCAAAAAAGTTGTCATTCAGTCATTGACATGCTCAATCAATTTTGCGATGCCTTAGGACAATCCATCAATTTTAACAAGTTTAAAATAATCTTTCAAAAAAACACTTCCCCAGACATCAAGGATCACGTCAGCAATTGCCTCTCAACAACACATGCTATCAACTTTGGAAAGTACTTAGGATTTCCTATACTTACTGCTAGACCCGCTAAGAAAGATTTCGAATTTATTATAGACTGTGTGAATGTCAGACTTAAAAGGATGGAAAACTAGATTTCTTAACATTGCCGGTAGAACAACACTTATTAAGAAAGATTTCTTAACACCTGCACACACAGAGTCCTTTTGTTTAAGTTTCCCTTTTCGTTTACAGCATCAAATTTTAGATAAAAATTTGACTTCAATTTCCATTGAAAAAGTGCCTACCTTTCATATAACCATGCCAAAGGGGTTAAGTGCCATTTTAGAGATCCCAAGGGGTTCTAAAGTATTACTCCAAACCGTTTCAATTTATGTGAACCTATTTACTTTTTAGTCTGTGCCAAATGATTCATTTCCCTATTTGACAATAATTTTCCTTTATGAAATGATTTAAAGCCACACAAAATATATGTGTCTGCGTGACCAATCAAAGTCTTGTCTCTTTTCTTAAACTCCGCACCCAATCAAATGGGTTCACGTAAATTAAAAAAGAGGGACTATATAAATAAAAAGTAAGCACAAATATGAGCTACCTTATATATGTATTATATTTCTACAACAACAAACCCAATGTAATCCTATAAATAGTGTATGAGAAGGATAGTATGTACGCGAACCTTACCCCTTCGTTATAGAGATAGAGAGGTTGTTTCCTACCTTCGGCTCGTGTATTATATGTCTACATTAATCTAAATACTATTGACCCTGAATTTTCAGGTCTTAGTTAGATATAAATGTCATAAACTAAAAGCAAAATATTCTGATGATGTGCTATTTCAAAAATATTGCTATTAATGTTCATAATTGCATAATACGTATTACTTTGAGAAAGGGAAAAAGTCAAGCTTTGATGGAGTGGGGAACATGGGTAGATGCATATGAAATTACGAACCCAGTAACTAAGGAGCTACGGATTCGATTGCAAGTTCAGAACTCATAAACTTTAAATTCTAACTCCGCTTCCGTATGAAATTACGCCATTATTAACTTAAATAAATATAGTGACGTTGTTGCAGATATCGTCAATGTGATTAGATCAGACTCTTGGTGTCATGTTTTGCCCCCGAATGTTGAAGCGCTGACAGGAAGGGACGGTGATACATGTATAGCTACGGTTTCGATAGAACTGTTTACCGTGAAAATGAAAATTATAAATATATTTAGTTAAGTGGTTTAAAAATACGTGATTTATCTTAATACCAATTATTGAACAATTGTAGCTAAGTGCGTTAAGACAGAATGTAACGAAAGCAGTTAGATAGCTAGAGAAAAGCAAATCGGAGCGTCTTAGGTCGAAGGCTCGATGTAGACCTCGAGGGTCTATGAGACCGAGGTTCGGGCCTGGGCCGGAGGATCAATGGAGCTATAACATATTTGTGTGCCTTAGGACACGCTATTTATGATCAATGATAAGCTATAAATGAAGAACAAGTAATGGGAAATAGTAAATGTGAGTAAATGAGCTAGTAAATAGAGACAGAATGTTTTGATAATAAAAACAGAGAATGTTCTTATGCCTTGTATTTAATATTGTGTCCTTTTTCAAAATGACAAGGATCCCTTTTTTATAAGAGAGGAACCCCAACATAGTACATAAGCATTAATTGCCAAGATTCGTAGTTGATACCGCTATTTAATGTTTGAGTACGACATAGTACTTTGTCAAAGAGTTGCCTGCCTCAATCTTTGTGTTGGCTTCTCACATCGACCTCAAACTCGTACTGCCTCGAGGTCGGATTGTGGGAGCGTCCGAGGTCGGGCCTCTAGCCGTATCCTGAATCTTACACGAATATGCCACCGTACATTGTTTCAAACGTAGAAATCGGCCTTCCCGATTTTGATCGTATACAGATGGTCCCCGCGTTTCTTGGAGTAGAACGATAAGAAACATTTTTGAATACTCACCCCTTTGATGTTCCCACCGTGAAAGCACTCTGTCAGAGCATTAAATAGCCTATTCCAAAAAGCTGCGCAAGAGTGAGATGACCCAAAAGGTTATCCCGTGTATTTCTAGTTAATTTTGTGTTCCGAGGTCATGAAAACCTCCTTCTATCTCACCTTGATTCGCGTACACGCCGGGGCCTAATCAGTTTAGTCTAACATTTTTTCCCCGACTGACTTGTCATATGGTGCATTAGAAATTAGGCAGGCTCCTGTCTATAAACAACTAGTTTCTGGACACGTGTCACGCACGTGTATCCCATACTAAATAGTACAAATATTTTAACATGATATAAATTTCCATTGTAAATTACAAACGTATAACTATATATTATATATATAAAGTCGAAAAGCTAGAGAAGAGTACTCTTATCTATAAAGTATAACAAATAATGGTAACCCAGAATATATATATATATAGGCACAAATATTTACTTTAAGTTTCTATATGACCGATATGCATCTACAAGAAACATTATCAGACAATAACAATACGGTTTCATTTCTTTCCGCAAGGGCCATATCTACCTATTAGTAAATTACAAAAAACAAAAAAATAACTCTTCCCCTAATTTTAGTATCAAGAAAACATGAGGGAATATTTTTGTAGAATTTCTTCAAGAATCTACGATTAAAAAAAATGATAAATAGAAAGAAGCAGTAAATAGCTTTAAAAAAAGAGATATATTGTTACTTACCAAAATAAAAACTGGCCATGAAATCATCCATCTATCATCCGCGTAAAGAAAAATGTGATTTTAGTAATGGTCATGATCCCATGCAAAAGAATTTGTTAAAAGGACATCTCAAGATGCACTTTGAACCTAATATTTACACCACATCCCTTGCACTCAAGAGACAAAGTTACAACCATTGGCGGAGGCAGGATCTCCGCGAAGGGGTTCAAAAAGAAAAAAGTTTTAAAAAAATTGTACATAGTGGGAATTGAACCTATGACCATACAAAGGTTTTGAACCCCCTTGACCACTAAGCTACACTTTTGGGCTCTTTCAAGTGAATTCAAAACTTTATATATAGAGGTAAAATACAAATTTTAACTTATATATACAGTGTAATTTTTCGGCGAAGGGAGTTTGGCCCCCTTTCGCCCCCCTAAATATGAAGAAACCACAATAACAATAGCAACAGATGAAGAAACTGCAAGAGGAAACATTTTCACCAAATAAGAAAAACAACAATAACAATAGCAAAAACCAACAACAAAATTGCTAGTGGGAAGGAAGAAAAAAGAAAATAAAAATAAAAGGCTGATATGAAATGCCCTAAAAATTAAATAAAAATAAAAGTTAAATATAAGACTGATATTAAATACCCCATAAAACTGACCATCTGGCGATAGCTTCATGCTAAATACAGTGAATGTTCTAACAATATCATGGGTCACTAACAACGAGCATGCTTGATCATGGTTATTTGACTGTCCTTTATACCAACACACAGAACTAATGGTTCTCTCATAAAAAATTAATCAATAATATTAAGAATACACAATAATAAGAATACATATATAATGTAATAAATGATAAGGCATGTTACCATTCAGTAATTTTGTTGTGTTTAGCTGTGTCATAGAGTATATAATGAGAAGAAGGCAAAGAATTGAGGCAGAGAGTAGTTGAAATGAAACAGGAACTCCATGTCTTTTCAAGACGGTGGCTCATCACATAACTCTTTGAAGAACAAAAGACTTCATGGGTACATAGTTTGGAGCAGTGGAGGTGAAGAAAAGGATATACATTTAGAGTAGTGGAACAGACTCTAGTTATGAGTAGTAAACGGATGATTTTAGCGGTGGAAGTTAGAAGGGCAAGAATTAACACTCAATAAATAGTATAAGATGTAAAGATTCTTAATTACCTTGTATTCTGTATTAGTGTAATTGTATTTATTCATTTAATAGAAGTCTTTTTTTTGTAAGAAGGCCAAAATAGTCAATCAAAATTTTATGAATATTTTTGTAAATCAACTTTACACTAAGGGGCTTCCCAATGATTAAGGAGAGAAGTCGGGGAACAACAATATACCTATAGGTCAAAGGTTCGAGCTTTTTGGCTGAAAACATCCCTTAGACTATTACATTGAACAAAGAACATCCTCCAAGTAATCAAAGCTTAACAAATAACATCATTTTAGGGCTCTGTTGAAAAATTAACAGAGGTACCCACCACGTGCAACTCACGTGAGTTACACATTTACAATTATCTTTTCTCTCTTCCCTAAGAAACAAAGATATGATGAGCTTTCCCGTGAAGAAAAACATCTACAGGACTACAATTGCGTTGGAAGGCAAAGAATTAATATATGGAGTAATAGTTTTTGTCCAATATTATACAATGCTGCATTTTATTTTATTCTGGTTTCATCTCAACCTTGCTAAGTTCTCCACTATACCACAAATAGTTGAGCAATTTGTAGCCTGCAGGTCACCATTTCGCAGATGACATGATTAAAAGTTATGAATTTTTCCTAGAACGTCAAAAGATTTTTATTCCTCTTTCAAACAATACACTATATAGAAATTATATTTTGTTAGTGAACCATGTACATAACAGATGAGAGACAAATTAAGAGCATATTCGGCCAAGCTTCTTCAAAAGTACTTTTTACTCCCAAATGTTGTACCTCAAAAACTAAGATCGATTTAAAGAAGGCTCAAATTAAGACTTTAGAAAAATCTAAGAAAATTCAGGAAAAAAACAAGCCAACTCAATAATAAGAATCTATGCCAATAACTGAACGAGGTTCAGCGAAAACCCACAACAGTTCATGCCTCAAACCACTGAAGAAGCACAGTAAACTCACTGAGTAATCTTAGTCCTGTTTGTTCGTTGTTTTCTACTTTGTATTTGGAGGTTATTATTCAAGGTTTGAGTGAGTTTGGTGTTTATAATTTTGTTATTTCAATTGCTCACATACAAATGTTGATAACTCGGAATACTTGTTCAGAAAAGAGCCAGTTTCTTTGTTTCTTCCAGCTTTTGTTTGTTCTCTCAAGAAAATAGAGAAGACAATGTGGGTCTCTGATTTGGAGAACTTTAATGGCAAGTCGCAGGAGTTGCACATGTTGGTTGGGTCTGTTAATTTTTTAACTGGCACCTAACGGAGAGATGAATCTTTTTAATTATTGGATAATTGGAGGATGTTTTTTGTCAATGTCGTAGTTTAAGGATGTAGTGCAGATTTGGAATATAGTTTAAGGATGTTTTTGGCCATAAACTCAGTCATGGAAAGCTATTAATGCTTGCATTAGGATAGACTGTCTACGTCATACCATTTGGAGTGTGGCCTTTTCTCGAGCACTGCGTGAATGCGGGATGCTTTGTAACGGTTGTCCCTTTTCCTATCTGTAAATTAAGATCTAGTACGAAAGTATCTATAGGAGGGAGACGAGTGAGTCCGCTAACCCGATGGATAATGTGCTCATGGTCCGTATGATTGCAACTACTTGCAAGAAACAAAAAACAAAAACAAAATGAATGCTTGTGTTTCCATAACGAGCAAAATCGTTTTATCCTTTGGACAGGGATTGGGAATGCTATGGTACGAGACTGACCGGCTAAGTATTGAAGTGTTGTTTGGGGCACTGGCATTGTTAACTCTTGGTAAAGCTGGGCGAGATGTCACTTTGAAAGCATTTCTAGCTGATCAACTATGGAAATCTAACGAAGAAACAAACGAAGAGAATGAAAATCTTATAGAGACACGTCGAAAAATTATTTGGAGATTTTGTTGGATTTTAGGTATAATTATAGCAACTCTATGTCTCTCAAATATAGAGTGGGGGTTGCTTGCAATGGTAGCAGGATTTTCTCTGTTCTTGTTAGGCATCCCATTCTATGAACGCAAGAAACCATCTCCTAGTCCTATCCTTGATGTTTTCAAGGTCGTTAAAGCGGCACTATCAAAGATTCATCTTGATTACCCAGTTTCTCCCAATCAGTTGTTCATGAATAACACAAGTGATACAGAGATTCTTCCTAATATTGCACTCCTCAGGTACTACTTACTCTCCCCATACTACTTTGATCCCCGCACTCCCTCCGTCGGAAATTGAATTTTTTTTTATTTACATATAACACACTCTTTCGAAGGGGAGCCTTGGCGTAACTGGTAAAGTTGTTGCCATGTGACAAGGAAGTCTTGAGTTCAAGCCGTGGGAATAGCCTCTTGCAGAAATGCAGGGTAAGGTTGCGTACAATAACCCTTGTGGTCCGGTCATTCCCCTGACCCCGCGCATAGCGGGAGCTTTGTGCACCAGGCTACCCTTTATATAACATAATCTTTCAAGTTGAAACAATTATTACGAGCATATACCTCCGGTGCCACAAAGTTGTATAGCCACACACATGTTATGACATATTTAGACCATAAGTTTGACAAGTCAGTATCTCAATAAACGGTACTTAAGTTAACCATATTGCAGATGGTTAGACAAAGCTGCCATTTTGGAACAATCACCTCATTGTCCAGTATCAATAGAGCAAACTGAAACTGCTGACATTTTTGAGGTAGCAAAGGTGAAGGATGTGAAACGTGTGATGAGTATGTTTCCTCTTTGGTCAACTTTTCTTGTATACAGTCTCGTAGGGGCTACAGCAAACACCTTTTTTTACGAACAAGCTAATGTCATGGATGACCGTCTTGGAAAAATATCACATGTCCCAATTGTAATTTTTGTTATTATCAAAGCCTTCACAAGTTCCATTATATCAACCATATGTGAGTCGCTCAAAAACGCCATAGGAACTACACAACGTCCTCCTATATGCAGAACTCTACTTGGAATGTTTTGCTCTTTTCTTTGTTGCCTAGCTGCTTGGCTGGTAGAAAAATACAGACATTATTATATGGAGAGATGGGATCTCGAGGATATGATACTGTATTACGTTAATGAAATGAGTGTTCTTTGGCTAATACCTCAGTTCGTCTTGGTTGGCCTTATGGATGGACTTTCATCGAGTGGACTTCAAGATATCTTTGAAACTAAAGTTTCTGACTCTATGAAAGGATATGAGCCAGAGTTTACCGAATTCGTTACTGGTATTGGCAAATTCTTCAGTGTGATCTTCATCTTTATTTTCAGATCCTGGTTCAAGAAGGACGTAAACACAAGTCGTCTGGACAAGTACTATGCTATGTTAATGGCTCCTACCTTCCTCAACTTTCTTTTCTGCTGGTTCGTGTGCAGCTGGTATGCACGTCAACCATATTTTGACAACACTACTGACAGTGCTCAACAATCAAAAGCTAGAACCATAGAAGTCTCGACAAATGAGAACTCTGACTTTGACATTGCTCAAGAAATAGAAGATGGTATCATAGAAATCTTGACAAATGTGAATTCTAGCTCGACTCCATCTACCAATAATTGATATGTTACATAAAACAAGCTAAAGTCAAAGAGCTAGTCCATGAGTCACTTGGAACTTCTATCTCGATCTATGAAACAAACATTTATGCTAAATGTTCACCAATTTTGTGTAATGATTTGTAGTTTAGTTTCTCATATTTTCAATAGAATCTATTTATGTAATACCTCATCTGACGAGCATATTTGAACTATGATTTTACATATATTATGAATTTGTTAGTGCGGAATTTGAAAGAAACTACAGAACAAACTCTCATAAACAAATGAGATACAACAGCTCCAGTATTCAAAAGAATTGAGCATTTTTAAGCTCTTTACTACATTCTTCTGCACTCTTGAGTTCTTCATCATGAACATTTACCACATCAGGCTCCTTAGTTGATCCTTCTACTTGTTTGTGTTTCAATTCCTCCAACTGCCCACAACAATAGAAAATAATACATACATGTTTTTTCCACGAGGAAGAAACCCTGAAACCTTTTGCGTATACCACTCATTGGATGGGAAGTCAAGATGATAAAAACACTACTGTATTCATAACCAAAACAACAAAGAGACACGTGACGTGTACGAAGGGTAAATTCAACCCTCACCCCAAATCCAAGTGCGCATAAGGATAGTAATATGGAAAAAGAAGAGAGGGAAGAATAAAGGGAAGGGGAAAACAAAACTACAACAACGAAAACAATCATCTGCTGCACTCCTAGACAGCTTAAGAAATTACAGTGAACCAAAGTCATACCTCCCTGCATTTTTCTTGGTGCTCGTTTAGCAGTTCGTCATATCTGATTTGCAAATCTGATAACTCAGCTTGTAGCTTTTCATATTCAGACACCGTTGGACCACCTAATTTTTGCTGAACAAATCTGAGAGATAAAAAACTAAACGATTATTTCATATAAGTTCTCTTAAAAGAAGGATCATAAAAGAATAATCAGCACAACCATGAGATGACAAAAACACATTTAAGCAAAAGCTTTGTGCCTTTTCATATGCATGTGAGTTTTTGAGAAAAAACATAACGTGATAAGTTTTCCAGCCAACCCCAATATTACGTCACAAGCAATGTTGTTAATCATCTATAGAATTTTGCTTTGAAAGACAAGTTTCACATAGACACAGTACAAATCAAAACAACGTGCAGCTTGTATCATGGGATCTTTTAGGGAATGAGTTTGGTAGTTTCCTAACAAATACTTACTCAAGAGCTGAAGAAGGTTTGTCATTCTGTTCGTACAGTGCGACAAGGACTAGAATGACAGGAAAACACACAAAATCAGATGGAACTGTTTCAGAGAAAAATTAACAAAAAAAGAATGATGACTATCGACACTAATTTAGGAAGTAAGACACAACCTTTGGTTAGAGCATCAAGAACTCCACTGGCCTCCAGATACTTTCTGAAAGCCTCTTTCTTTGCTTCCTTTTCCTGTCCAAAGATCCAAATAGGTGAATTCAACACGGGAAAATGAGGCGTCTGTAAGAAATAATGGCACAAAGCAGAGAAGGTAGCAAATAGCAAGGAAATTCAAGGATAGATAGGCAACATGTTTATTTATTTTTTATATATTTTAAGCTCTTTGAATCACCATTATTCTAAGTTGGCTTTATCCTCTTTGTCGTTTTCTGCCATATCTGTGCATTTTGGGAGGTGAGGGAGAGTGTCAAATTTACTAAAAATTGATGGAACAAGTGGCTTAAAATTATCATGCTAGGATGTTAATTAAACTATTTGCATAATGCTGAACTTGAGTTTATTTAATATGAAAATCCACAAATTGTATAGGCTATTAATTTGCTAAAGTACATTAACTATATGATTTAGGTCAAGCCTAACACCTAGGGCCTATTTTGAGGTTTGGTTGCAATTGCAATCCTGTTGTCTCATTCCGTAAACAGAAAGATCCAGATATTAGGTAATATTGTTAAAGGTCAGGAGACAAATTTCCGCAAATAATAATAATGCCACCTTTCATTTTCACAGAGGATGATGGCTTGCTAAAAGTACCAAAGAATGGCTACATAAGTAAAAGCCATTACCTTGAAGACTTGTGAGGATTACATTTGCAAACAAACAACATAAAACAGAGAAAGAGAAAAACTATGATGGAATTAGCCAATTGAACTTTTTATATCATTTTAGTGGAGAAGAATAGAGGGGCATGCTCGTTATCTACTGAGATTTGAAGATAGAAACAGCAGATTTCTCGGTTATAAAAAATTAAAGAAAAGAAATCTCTACCTCATTTAATAAGCTAATATGTACACAAGGAATTTTTGCATATTTTTAACACAAATCAGCTTGTATCATCAAGCTCCAAAGCTAGTTATACCAGTTTGACTCAGAAAATGGCATCATATGAGGCCTTGAGAATTTTTTAGATAAATTATAACACTATCAAAAAAACAGAGCTACACGGTTCCTGTGTTGGTGGGAGGTAGCAAGGTACTTCGTGGAATTAGTCGAGGTGCATGAGCTGGCTCGGATACTACAGTTATCAAAAACAAATTTTAACATGCTTCTGTAATGAGCAAAGTGTCTTGTCAAACTCGTACATTGGTCAATATTACTCCCTTTGACCTCCTTAGCTAACTAAACTGAATAAAATTCTAATAATTCCTCCTTCAAAGTAACTTTTCCCGATATATTGACTTTGCAGTATTGAGTAGCAAATTCAATTGTTCCACCATCTTGAGTTTGAGATGATGCATTGAAAGTAAAGGGGAAAGCCAATAGAATCATTAAGAATATTTTGTAGGATTCCTAATGATTAAGTGGTAATAATTAGGGAACCCAGGAATTAGTTTCTTTCTTTTATAATGGCAGTGTCTATAACCACTTTGCACGTACCTCATCTAAAACATCGGGTGTTTGCAACCTCTCACCAGCACAAAGAACAAATTAGTCAGCTCACCAAGATTTAGACAGATGGAAATAATCACCTAGTGGCGCCTTCATTGAAATTTCAAATCTTGATTTCTAAGATCGTCAATCCAACTCTTCGACCGCTATGACACCCTCTTAGGGGCAAGAAATAGTTTACTTTCTTATTCATGTAGTTGAAAACTCCTACAGAAGGAACCCTCTTGTATGTTGTTAATCAACAATTCAAATAAGAATTCTCTCTCTTCTTCTCCTTCCACAGGGATTAATAACAGGAAGATGCAAACTCAAAAATTCCAGATTTAATTGGAAAATTGAAATTTTTTTAATGCATTTACTGAACTACTGATCTTCAGGCCATTTGGTCGCTGCCAAATCTCTGGAGAATTCATATGCTAGCTTAATGAGATGTATCAGTATATTAACAATTGCAAATTCAGCCTAATGTGGTTAACAATAACAGAAGATGGGAACGCAATGCAGTTGTAAATTGGAAGCAAAACTGAATATGCTGAGTAAGTTCCTTTCCAGTATTCTTGACTCCGAATTAGTGGTAATCATGAAGAGCAATTTTTCTGTACCAAGTATCAGATGATCAGAGGATTCCAACTAAAATGCAATGCACATCATCTTTCTTGAAAAGAAAATATTTATGTATTGATTAAGAAAAAAAGTTCCTGTATCAGACTATCAATGCAATCTTAGACCTCAAGTTGTGTATGCAGAAGTGCAACTAAACATGCAGCTGACTTCAATGAATAACCCCAATCCCAGAATAGCAGCTGACTAGCATTAAAACACTAACCAACCGTAAGAAAAACACCAAGAGTGTGTAAATATGTTCTGATGGATCTTACACGCAAATTACGATTGGAACTCTGTGATTGTGCTATTCACAATCTGACATACATACACAGGCAAATCTACCTTTTCAGCAACGAATGCAGCTCAAGCTATATGTAGAGTTAAATTCATTAATACTATTTCTGCTCCCATTGTTCCATAGGAGTACTGGGTGCACTTCTGCACTTACTCCGCCTATGAACTACAGATAAACGACACTGATGTAATTTCATCATTGGATCATTCTCTATCGCTTTATAAGAATGCCCTTGAATATGTCTCAATTGACGCAACATTTCCATTTGTTGCCTAAAACCTATGTAGCTACGACTCTTCAAAAATGTTGATGGGTGTGCGTCGGATCCCCCAAAAATAGTACACTGTTGGAGGAGCCGACGCGAGTGTGGCAACATATTTGGAGAGTCCGAACAACATAGCCTAAAATCCATGACTCATTTAAAAATAAAAAAATTCTTTTTTGGTCTTGAATACATATATGCACATTTGACCACGAACAATAACACAAATTTAAGCAAGTGGGTGCAGAGTCTCATTGCACACACTATGTTACGCGGCGCCTTCCTGAGATGCTTTGGAAGGGCGACGTAAGGCTAAGCAACCAAT